>CM032448.1:95279170-95329415 GCA_019049505.1 Pachyrhynchus sulphureomaculatus
TATGTTAATAATATAACACCCAATGCTCAAAAACCTTGTCCTTATCGATCATTTCATCAAAATCAAGGCTGTCACATTTATACATGAGCTTCAGCAGTCCCACACAAGGCCTCGGTCTCTTAGCAGCCGGCTGTTCTACCCTGGCAGGCCTTCCTCGCTCTCATGCTCTGGAGTCCTGCAGAAGTTTGTTCGCGGTGCCGCAGGTCAGGACCGCCGTCGTCGTCGTCGAGGCGTCGGCGTCGCTAGACCGCTAGGAGGCGACGTGGGCGTCCTGAGATCGATACTAGGTGGTGCGGGGGTGGCGGCAGGGACGGTTCAGGAGTTTGAGAGCATAAAGAGCTGAGTAAGGAAACTTAAATCATGATCACTAGTTCGTGTAGATTAAGAATGAAGAGAGTTTTTCTGGGACTAAGCTACAACCGAATAACGTGGAGCCAATAGTTATTTATAATAATATTTTAAATTATAAAAAAGATAAATCTAATTTTTATTGTATTTTTAACGAAGAGCGAAATTCATTTTTGGTAGATGCAATTCTAGCGATTCTATAAAAAAATAAGTAGAGGAAACCTTTGTCTACGAAGCATTTTAGTAAAAGTATCAGTCGATTCCGAACTTTCGTCGAAATCAAGTCAATTCCAAAATGAGTCACTTATTTGTGCGTCGGTTCTTTGTTCTCATCCAAAGGGGCCTAAAATTACACCTTCCGTGGCCGCTAAACATATTAAAAAGTTGGTATCGTTTGTGAAGAAGTGGGTAAATTATTTTACCGAGACGAAAAATGTGGACGACTTGCCAAAACGTGGCTCGGTAGACAAAGTCAGTCCGAAACTCGAAAAACGAATCGTGTTTCACGCGACCTAAAATTGAAGCTGCGTCAAGGAGCGGCAAAATTTAGAAAATCGGGTTTGAACGTGTCCCATGAGACCATTCGACAACATCTTTGGGTTCATGATGCCAAATTCCGAAGCACGTTGAAGAAAGCTTTGCTGGGCGAAAATCACGTCACAAAGGGGCCCTCACAATCGCTGGACGCCAACATTATTGAAAACGTTTGATCTCTTGTAAAGAGAAAGCTCAGAAGAAACACTCTGAAGACCTTGACTTACTTGTCTCGCGAGATTCAAAAAATAGGCAGAGTATGCTGAAAATCTCGTCGACAGCATGCCTGGAAGATACCAGATGATTATTGATGCAGGAGGCGATTGGATAACTTACTTGTGCCGTTGTTAGCACACCAAAGAATACAGTGATGGTAAAAAATGTTCTCGAAACACACTTTAAAAAATCATATCATATCATATATATCGACTAGCCATAAATTCTGTTAGTACATAATTCCAAGACGGAATATTGAAATTAAGATTCACTGAAAAAAAGTTTAAAAATATTCTTTTAAAAACTACATTAAAAATGCTTTCAAATCATATTGAGTTATTCAAAATCGTTCTCGTAACCAAACTTTTAGAGTATTCATCAACGAACCGTCCTCTTATGTCAGGAAACTCAATTTTCGGTGACTCGTTCGAGAAGCCGTTTCGTCGAGAATATCCTACAGTTTATAGTCAAGTGGGCACAAATCTGGGCTAATGGAAGGTCAGTCTTCAGTTTTAATTCAATGATGGAACATAAAGTTGTGGTATTTTTAATTTTTCTTTACAAAAAGTATCTCTTGTAAAGGCTTCTTTCTCCAGGCTTCTGTAATAATTGTAAATATTTCGCGAAACACGATGTGCATTTCGGTGCTTCACATGTTCTCTGTTATTCTACCAGAGAATTTCTGTCGATACGAGAACCGTACGGCTGTGGTAAATTCTTTTGTTCGTGGAACGAGGACAGCCTTGATGCGGTCTATTAACAACATTTTGAGTTTTTTTTCTATCTTTCACTACTCGGCGAATTTTCCGGTAACTAGTAACGATGATAAAAAAATCCCTCGCGCACATTTCCCCACACTGAACAATTCGAAAACTATAGAATAGGTTTCGTATTATCCCCACTACATGGCGACAGAAGAAAAATTTAGCTCAATCCTGTATGTTGATAGTTAAAATCAAATGTTCGGTTGGCATGGAAAATTCGGTTTTACAGCTGAGAAAAACAGAACTTTGGAGCTAGATAATGCAATTCTAACTCTCATAACGACAGAATATTAGATGAAAATATCTGCTGACATATTCCTCAATTATTGAATGATAAACTAACTTTTCCCAACATTCTTTGTCTAACTGTTACTTTTCTTTTTATTGTGTCACGGAATTTTTTATTCAGAGTTAAAATTATAATTTTTTAGGGAAACGAGTTTGCAGTATTGTCAATAATAATTCTAAGACTAAACATTTTTTACAGCTAAGTATTTAACTCTACATTGTTTTAACGCACTTGTGGCAATCAGGTTACGTCATAATCGCATGGTATGTCACCACTTTTCATGGTTAAACCTCTAGGAATCCATACACAATTTTTGTTTGGATATTTTAGGCAGCATAATTTATTTTCATTGATTTATTATTAACGTTTAAAAAAAAGTTCTAGTTTTTATGAGAAGTAAAAAAATATATAAAAGTTTTGTAAAGGACCGAAACCACAGTCAGGTAATGTTTTTATTTATTATGAAAAATTATGAGCTTTTTATTAAAACAGCACAAACATTGAAAGAAAATTCATAAATATTTCTTCAAGTGACTATTAATGACTCTTTAGTCCTCAGTCCCTCCTTCAATATTTCTTTTACGGGCTTCCGGAGGTAATTTTACCGGTAAGACTGGCAGATTACCGTTAAAATAAGGGTCCAAATTACCGTTAACATTACTTAAAGCTGAGAATTTTATTAAAACCTGTTACTGAATTGCAATCTTTATGTTTTTAAATATTGTTCTAGTAAAATATGTGAAAAGGTTCACACCTCTTGCCGCTAAGTGGCGCCAAAGAAAAGACTGCCAAATTTTCAAATTGTGTGTGGTGTCGACGTAAGAGCTCTTTTTATTAAATACTCATACAACAAGCACATAAAATGAAAACATGCAGACACTCTTATCTTATCGTTGGATAACTCCTAAACAACCATGAAAAAGTACAGTTTAAAAAGAATTGGTAACGGTAATTTACCGTTTTCCCAATTTACGGTAATTGTAAAACCCTAATCAACCTTCACAGATATACGTAGGTCCTAGTATTATATGTTTGATTATTTTGATTGTATATTTTTGAATGCTAAAAAGCACTCTTAGGTCTCAATAAGTGGAAAAAAATTTCACTCATGATCTATATATTTCGTCATATTTCTTTGACTGGCTTATTTGTAAGGAAAAATTTCATCGCGGATACTTTACGGCGAAGCAAGTGCAAAAATAGCGATTTACTGAATTTGGTCTAGATAAGTAGTATAGTGAAGTGTATTATCAGCATGCATTGCACCTAGAGCCAATATGAGGGTTTTTTCATTGGGTCCTAAGTATCTATAAAGAGCAGTATTCGCTCTAAACAACTCAATAATTTCCCTTTCTTTTCATTATGCAAAATTCCTAAATCTTCATTGAAAGTATTATTTTCGTCTGTTAAATGTTATTTTTCATTCTATAACTAAACATTGTAAAACAAATTAGTATAAACAATGGGTACAGGAGTGACTACGAAACAATATAAAAAAGGCAAGAAGACTTTTGTACCCGCATAAACAACTAAAGAAAGATAAGTTTCATACATTCACTTATACCAGTAAATTGACCAATAAAATTCAATACTTTTTCCATAAAAATCATGTAGACATTGCCTTCCGTACTAATAACACATTAGCTCGACATACTAAAAATAAAACAAAAAAGCAAATAAAACAGGAGTTTACAAATTATGCTGTGGCACTTGTAATAAAACCTATATAGGACAAACAGGCAGATCTTTTTATAAAAGAATAAAGGAATATAAACAAAGTTATAGAATGAAAAATAACATATCTCCCTACAGATGCAAAATCGTACTTTCAATGAAGATTTCAGAATTTTGCACAATGAAAAAAGAAGGGAAATTATTGAATTGTTTAGAGCAGGTAGAGAATAAGCAGAAAAAATCCTTAGGTTTATTACTCAACGATTAATTGAATGGGGGTGGATCTCCTTTATTGAACTTGTTCTAGGTAATATAGTGAACATTGTTAATTAATTTAGCCCTTATAACCAAGTAACTCATATATTTTGTAACATACTTTGCAGTTAATTTACATTTTGCTCCACAAAAAGACACAGTGTGTCCACACAATTGTCAGCTCTAATACAATAAACATATCTTAAATAGTTGTTTAAATTTTCGTTCCTAGTTATTATGGATCTCTATAAAGTAACAGCTAAGTTAGTGCAGTAGGGTACTACTCGTGTGATTACAGCTTTGCTGGAAAAAAAGATTTAACTCTGAAACTGACCTAATGTGATAATTAATTAAGAACACACCAGTAAGTCCTTTAATATTATTAACCTATGGAGCTCAAAATTATAAAATTTTTATTTATGATTAACCCGATTAAACGTTCAAATTATTTGCACAATTTTTGTGATAACATTTTAAAAAAATATTTCCTTTTCTACCCGATTTAAGGTATTAATTTCTGGAGTTTTTTTAAATTCCCTTAAAAATATGTTTCTTAAGTAACGTTTCCGATATAGGGAAAATATCACAGCGTCAAAAACGAGAGTCAACTGGACAACGAGAAGTTTGAAGTTCCTTAGCAATTAAATTGATTTTGAAAATTAGGCCTCTTTAGTGAATCCGGCTGTTATTTTTTATCCTTCTTTTGGGATCAGTTTGTCTACAATATTTTAATTTTAGTCTTTTTCATTTTTTTACAAAAATAAAAATTTATTTGTCAACATATTCTCCATTGAGCTCAATACAATTGATCCAGTTAGATTCCAATTTTGATTATATCTTCAGAAAAAAAAAATTGTTCCGAACTGTGTATAATGGTCGTTTACACCACATATACCCTTTTCTTTTGACAAATATTTCTCCTAAGTTGGGAATGTGGAATCTTTGGCACAATGATACTACTCAGTATATATCACCACTACACCAAACACTTTATTTTTGCACTCGACGCGCGTTTCGCTAACCATGTTAGCTTCATCAGGAGCGATGATTGACTAAAGCTAAACTACAAATCCACCCTATTTATACTTAGCCTAACCCTTGAATTACTCAAGCGGAACTAATGACATAGGCAAGGCCATCAGTTCCGGTCAAGTAACCAGTAGAGGGGACTATAAGGAATAGGCCCTCTGTCTTTATTTAAACTACTTTTACATTTTATGATTTCCATACTTTCGTATGCGTTCAACAATCTCCTATCAGATAAATTTTTTATTAATCTTAGATTATCTAATGTTACAGTAGGATCAGCTTCAAGGGCATGTTCGGCAATGCTAGACTTTTCTGTTCTATTGTATCTTAAGTGTGCTAAATGTTCTTTAAATCGTATTTTAATTGACCTTTTAGTTTGCCCAACATACTTTTTGTCACAATCATTACAACTAATTTCATAAATTCCACTTTTCTCACAATTAGGAATCTTATCTTTGGGAGGAATATCTTAGGAAATCCCAAAGATAAGATTCCTAATTGTGAGAAAAGTGGAATTTATGAAATTAGTTGTAATGATTGTGACAAAAAGTATGTTGGGCAAACTAAAAGGTCAATTAAAATACGATTTAAAGAACATTTAGCACACTTAAGATACAATAGAACAGAAAAGTCTAGCATTGCCGAACATGCTCTTGAAGCTGATCATACTGTAACATTAGATAATCTAAGATTGATAAAAATGTATCTGATAGGAGATTGTTGAACGCATACGAAAGTATGGAAATCATAAAATGTAAAAGTAGTTTAAATAAAGACAGAGGGCCTATTCCTTATAGTCCCCTCTACTGGTTACTTGACCGGAACTGATGGCCTTGCCTATGTCATTAGTTCCGCTTGAGTAATTCAAGGGTTAGGCTAAGTATAAATAGGGTAGATTTGTAGTTTAGCTTTAGTCAATCATCGCTCCTGATGAAGCTAATATGGTTAGCGAAACGCGCGTCGAGTGCAAAAATAAAGTGTTTGGTGTAGTGGGGAATATACTGAGTAGTAAATATTTCTCCCCCCAAGCCAATTTTTGAGGTCGTGAAACAAAAACAAGTTACTTGAGATTAAATCTGGGGAATAGGGTATGTGGGGAGTTATTTAAAAGCCCGGCACGAGAACTTTTGCCACAGCAACGGCCGATATTGGAGAGGCTCATAGTCGTGGTGAAGGAGCACTTTTTCCGCGCTAATCTTGATCGATGCTGGCTCAACTCGCTATGCACACGTTCGGAAATAAGAGTTAGTCTCTATTTTACCCTTTTTCAAATAATCAATTATGATGTGACCGTGTGAGTCTCAAAAAAGAGTTGCCATCACTAAAACATTTGCCATCACTTTTCCTGCCGATAAAATTGTTTTCGCTTTTCTCGGTGCACTTTCACCTTCTCTAACCCACTGCTTTGAGCGCCGTTTTGTTTGCGGGGTGTAATGGTGGATCCATGTTTCATCTATAGTCACAAAACGATGCCAGCAGTCTTTCTAATTACGCTGCAACTTCTTTAAACACCATTTTGAAGTGACCGCAAATTTTGATTTTTTCTTGTAGTAAGTTAGACAGGCTTTGACAGGGTTATAAAAAAGAGCATTCTTTATCTTGTGCAGTTACAGAGAATTTGATAGCAACGTCCGTTTTTGAATAACAGTGTTTCGATTTCTATTTGTTTTAAAATTTCGACGTTCTCGGATATAATGAGAAGTTATATAAAAACAACACTATGTTTTAATTTCCAATATATTTAGAGTCACTTGACAATTGTTTCACCATACAATGGCTTCTTCAGAAGTAAATAAGAAACTACACTATGTTTTAATTTCCAATATATTTAGAGTCACTTGACAATTGTTTCACCATACAATGGCTTCTTCAGAAGTAAATAAGAAACTTTCTTATTTACTTCTGAAGAAGCCATTGTATGGTGAAACAATTGTCAAGTGACTTTAAATATATCGGAAATTAAAACATAGTGTTGTTTTTATATAATTTTATTATGAATTTCCAACAAGTATCGGCTAACACAATCAAAGATATAATGAGAAGGTTTTAATCAAGTAAAAAATTTTCCTTAGCAGATACCGACATCAGATTTTGACAGGGTTATGTAAACATCAAAAGAATAAATATTTGTTTACATATTTTGTTGACACTTAAAGGGTCTTGAAGATCTCCAGTGTAACTGCAGGCGAAACGTCGAAAAGTCACCAAAGAAAATATTTCTTGTATATGCACTTTATCGATACACAAGTACCACAGCGTTCAGAAAATTGTTCTCTGCGTAGCAAGCTATTGGATAGTAACTCTTATTATACAATTATTAGGAAATAATCATGAAGATGTAAGTCGAATAGCTAACCTGAACTTACATGGCGAATGGAGGTTTGAGAATGTTTCTACACAATTTGCACACGAAGCTTTTCCGCATTTATCACTTCAGGAAAGTTAAAGAGTGTTTTCTTAATTATATTATTCACTAAAAGAAGTAACTCCCCCATAGTCTGTTAAGTAACAACGTGTCCGCGATAATTCATTTTTAGTAGATGCGATTCGAGCGATTCAAGAAAAAATCAATAGATGGAACCTTTGTCTATAGCGCATTTTAGTAAAAGTATCAGTCGATTCCGAATTTTCGTCGCAATCACGCAAAATCCAAAATGAGTCACTTGTTTGCGCGTCGGTTAGAGGCAGTTTTTTTTTGTTCCCATCCAAAGCGGCCTAAAATGACACATTCTGAGGCCGCTAAATATATTAAAAAGTCGGTATCGTTTAAGAAGAAGTCGGTAAGTCATTTTAACGAGGTAGACAAAGTCACTCCGAAAGTCAAATAACGAATCGTGTCTTTGTTTTCACAGGACCTGAATTGGCACTGCGTCAAGGAGCGGCAAAATTAAGAAAATCGGATTTGAATGGGTTCCATGAGGCCATTCGACATCTTTACCGGGACATAATCATGTCACGAAGCGGCTCGCTTGGGCTCATGATAAGATACTAGATTGGCCCTCGCAATAGTCCCTTGTAAAGAGAAAGCTCACAGGAAAGATTCTGAGGACTTTGACTTAGTTGTCTGGCGAGATTCGAAAAATTCGAAATCTCGTCAACAGCATGCCTCGAAGATTGCCAGGCGATTATTGATGCAGGAGGCGATTGGACAACTTATTAAGGTAATCGCGCCGTTATTAGCATCCAAAAATACGGGCGGTCACGTTCTTACTTGACAAACTGTATAACCCATATGAAAGTTTTCAAAATAATGTTTTAAAAAGGCTACCTTAAAATTTTCATAAAAATGTTAATACTAAGGCCTTATCCTTGATCGTTCATATTTTGAGATCACAGTATCATTTTGTCTTTTTTCTGATTAAATTCCTTCTCTGTATTCTCTTAGAACAACACACAGTTTTTATGATTCAAAAATTACATTATTTCGTGTAATCTGATTCACCATCGCTTCACCTACTACCGATTTTATTTAAAAACTCGAGTTTACCAATGTAGTACAAAAAAAAGCATTTACAATGCTGTTCCAAAAAAATACTTTTCGACAAAGATTCCATGCATTTTTATATAATAACGATACAGGCAGCCTTGCTTATACAACACAGTGTAGTCTTTCTTAAGCTGTCACTAAAAACATGAATAGTACCAGTTTCATCTAAGATTTTGTCGTGCCTGTGCACCTAAATAATATTTTCTAAAATGGTGCAATATCTTCAGACTTCGTGAGTACCTTTTACAGTAAAATAGTATAAACGAGGATTGTACTGAATGAATTCTAGTTGTCGATGAGGTGACAATCATTAAAAATAGAGCAACCAATATATAGTCACTGAAAAATTCTAATGAGTTTATAATTTATAAGCTAATATTGTTAACCTGATGCTATTTATATTACCTAATCGAATAACTAAAGATTTTCGTTATTCCTTCCAGAATTACTTGCCTGGTATATTGGAGAAAATGTCTTTAAATGTTAAATCAGCAATGTAGTTTATCCATGATATTGCGCCCTTACCACTTAGGCGTGAAGTAAGTGATGATTTAAATATGAAAATTCTCTGATGGATATTCCAAAATGGTTTAATTTTCCGACCATATGCATTAAGCAAATTAATACGAGGTGTATTCGAAAAGTAGGCTCCGTTTGCTTATATTTAAATATTGATGGGTCTGAACAAAGTATACATGCAGTGCCATTTATTGATTGTTTACGAAACCACTGAAGTTATTGTTTTGATTCAGTAGTCGTTTGCCTGTGGGTGAATGCAGACAACAATATCTGAAAAATCGTTGCTCCTGCCAGTTGCGAAGTGCGTGCTGTGATTCGATTTATCAAATTTATCGGGGGTTGTGCCTAGTTTATGGACTTACAGCAATGAATGAAGAAAAGGTTAGACAATGATGATGAGACTTCAAAAATGGCCTCCCCAATGTAAATGATGAAATCGTTCAACAAGTGGACCAAAAACTGCGATCTGATCAACGATTGCACTTGAACCAGTGGCTTGGTGAACAACGGTTTAAAGACGATGAAGAACTCAAGACCTCCGTTGTCAACTTCAATTCCTAGGTGGAGAACGTATATGCAGAGGGATTAAAGAAGTCGGTGCAGCGTTACGAAACGTGCTTAGAACTGAACGGCGATTACGTGGAAAAGTAAAGTAGGTTTGTAAGAAACTAAAACAGTTAATTAAAACTTTTTCTAACGAATCTATACTTTTTTTTATGACTAAATGGTCCTTACTTTTCGAATATGCCTCGTATATTAGCGGAATAGAACGTCGCATTAACATTTCGAGTTGATTCGTATAACAAAATGGACTAACTACATCTTTAAGCTGGATTTTGAAAGTAGCTTTTTGTGGTGGTGTTTTTGCTACGACCAAATAAAAATAATTTCCCAACTTAAAAAACACCTTGTATATATTTTTTAATAAGAGCGTGGAAAATAAAAAAAAAATCCAAACCATAATACACCCCTGTCTACCATCTCGACGAGCTTGCGCTGGGCTCGCAGCCGAGAAAAAGAAAAAAAAAACGACGATTTTTTTCGTGTTTTTCGTTGCTGGATATTTTTTTCTTGCTCTATTTTTGTACATCGGCCAGGCAGCTAGACCGCCGCAATATATCGATAAAATGCTACATTCTGCACAGCCCCACCTGCATTCGAGGTTCTTTGTCTGGTTTTATATAGAAAAGTTTTTTATAAAATGGAAAATATTAAAAGAAAAAAATTAGAAAAAATATTTATACAAACTTTAGCTTATGTGGTTTTATTTCACATGAAGTATAATCAAGAGAACTTCCCCAATTAATTTCAGTTAACAAACTACTTGATGTCTTCAGGAAATAAACGGCTTATATAGAGGTAATAGTTATTGTAGAAATACGAAAACGCACGTAACAGCACTATCGTGTTGTTTTAAAGGTAGACTACGTTGCTGGACATGTTGACATCCTCGCCGAAATTTTCATGATTCATGAGAGATGAACGGAAAAAAAAAAAAAATCGCATAGTTGTCCTGGAAGATTATAAAGTGTCTTGGTTTTGTTTCATTTGCGAATAGGATTTTTTAGAGCTCTGTAAAAATTGTATTTCAACTGATTTCCACATAGAATATTTTTAAAAAAGTGTAAAAAAAAATCATCATTTTTTCGTCTATTTTATAAGTGGAGGTTTTAGGATGACAAAAATGTTCAATTTTTTTCTTAAGTCCATATAGAGATTTCAATTATATTTTTTTTTTTTTAAGGGTCTAGTACACGTACTGCAGGGAAGTCCCTAAAGCGCTCTAGAAGCGGCACGTGTGCGGAAAAAGCAATTCACGTTGTTCTTGAATCGCTGTAAATTGTACTCGGTGGGAAACACGGCGCTGGGCAAATTATTCCAAAGGGAGGATGTTCTCCATATATAAGACTGCTTGAAAAGCGTTGTACGCCGAGTAATAAGCTGAACCTCATACGGATGTGAAGTATTAGCGCGACGTGTATTTCTAACATGCACCGCTCTGGGAGGAATTAAGCGGACTACATCCTTCGAACACTTTCCATGAAAATACTTGTAGAACAGAATCAAGTCGCCAACCGTTCTTCGATGTTCCAGCGAATCAAGGCCGCTGGTCAGTTCCGGGTCTCCAATCAGACGAACAGCTCTTCTCTGGGCAGAATCCAACAAATGCAGTGTATGTTTGGGAGCAGAGCCCCAAACATGGGAGCAGTATTCCATAGTTGGTCGAATTTGAGCTTTGTAGAGAATTAACAGTTGTTCTGGAGTATAAAGCCTTCTGGTTCGAAATAATATTCCCAACTTTTGAGAAGCTCTCCTTGCTATGCCTGCAACATATTCATGCCAGGACATATTTGCTCCCAAATTAACGCTCAACAAATTGAGTGACGATGCTAGGGGAATGGAGTGCCCCGACATAACTATGTCGGGTTCAGCAACGTTAATTTTTTTAGAAAAAAACTGCCGCCTGGGTTTTTGTAGCGTTAAATTCCACTTGGTTACTGTCACCCCAAGATAGAATTTCTTCCAGGTCTTTGTTAAGTTGAACGACCTCCTGCGCTCTGCGGATATTCGCCTGAGCAGCCGATGTCCGAGCGTTTAAAGTGAATGAAGAGATAAGCGTACTGTCATCTGCAAAGCTGTAGATTGGATTCCCGGTCTTTTTCAGCAAATCGTTAATGTAAATGAGAAAGAGAGTAGGAGACAGTATGGAGTCTTGCGGCCCACCGGAGTTGATAGTGAAGGTGTTAGAAAGAAATCCATCGACCGCCACTCGTAAAGAGCTCTCTCTGAGGAAACATGAGAGCCACAAACAGAACTTTTCAGACTTACCATAAGAGCGTAGCTTAGCCAACAATCCATCGTACCAAATACGAGATTCTCCAAAGTGTTCAATTGCGTTGTTCCAAACATGTGTCACATAAGTCAGAAGATCTCCTGTTGATCTATGTTTACGAAAGCCATATTGGTGATCACTAAATCACATTATAAAAATGTTTTTATCTTGATTGTTTTTTTTTACCTAAACCTGTAAACGGTGGGGTAAAGTGAAGGGCACATCGCCTTCTCGTCCTCCCTGGCCAAAATTTAATTGACGTAGGGATTGTTTATTTATAAACTTGGGTGTATTTTATTTTATTTAATTATAGTCTAAACTGTTAATAATAATAATGTTTGGTTTTAATTGTTTGTCTATCCACAAATAATTTAAGTTTTACGCTTAAGTTGGGTTTGCTTTAATATTATTATTAAACGAATATACTTGTGTTTCCCTTTGACAAAGTTTTTGTGTTTATAACACAAGAATGTATTTATTGTTATTCTTATACTTAACGCTGTAAAATTACATGCAATAATTTTCTCTTTTTAGTGGTCCATACGAAACGGTTATGGGATCACTTCGGTGTCCTTCTGTCTGTCAGTCACACCCGATTTTCTCAGAAACTATTTGACATATAAAGTTGAAATTTGACACAAATATAAGAATGATGGCCAAATCAGAGCTGAGTAGTTTTGAAAGTTAAATTTTGGGGGGTTAGTTTTGGGGTGTGACATCCGAAGTGAAAAAAAAAATTGACCAGGTGATCGAGTGGGGCTCAAATGGAAGTTTGTGAAAACACGACTTCAAAAATATATATAATGTAATACTTATGCACATTTTTCTTTGTGTTATTTAAAAAAAATGGCCGAAAATCGCTGTTCCCCATCCTATCTTGAAAAGTCGATAAAAAATTTAGAAAAAATTCTGGAATATTTTCCACAAAGTGAAGATTGAACGAAAATAATCACAAGTGTATTGCGTTTGATAATTTATCTGGTATAAAAAAACTATGTGCCTTGACAATATGGTGAAAGTGCTTTTAAAATACTTTTCAGTACATTAATGCTACCAATTCGAGTGTCGCTGCTGTGCGAGACAAAATAATTTTATTTTATTTGTTTATAATTAAACACATATATAGGTAGTAAATATTTGTTTTACACTTTTATTACTAGATTCTAGATTGAGCTAGATTGATTTATTGGCTATTAGGTTGCTAAGGTGATATAACTATTATACATTACTGACTAAGAAAAAACGTGAAAATACTTATTGCATCTTAAGATATATACATGTCAGGGACCTAATTAACTTAACTAGGTAAGAATTTTATTTTATTTTAAAAACAATCAGCGTATCAGCGTACGGAACACTAATTGCGCAAGTCCCAAGTGCACGTGGCTGGATTTATTTTTTTATTCAATTTATTCTCCTGATGAAACTGCTTTGTGGGAGTTCTTATAAAACAGCTATAGAAACCTTTTTAATGAGATATATGTTCTTGAAAATCTCTTTTAACTCCATCTTAATGTTTGGGAACAGTAAAAAGTCACACGTCCCTAAATCAAATAAAAAGAGTGAATAGACATAGAGTTAATTTTGAACCAAAAATTGATGAATAATGGCTAAAATGTGACTTGGTGCATTATTTTGTAACAAGCTCTAGCAATCTGAATCACGCCAATCAAGTTAAATACGATAAATTCTACTCACCAAACATGGCAATACTTTCAAAAAATATGGAACAGAAGCTTTTACGATCTTAATTAGATGAAATCGTGATTTAGATGGGCATTAGACTATGTCACCTACGATGACACGGTACATCTTCATGACGCTTTACTCTTCGAGACTGGAGTGTTGCATGACCTCAACGAAGCACACGCCAAGTATTTAACAATAAGTTTCCACGGATGATGTTGACCGTAACCGAGTTCTATTAATGTTGTTAGAGTGTTTATCAATTTCGTCTATTGAAATTAGAAATACAAACAAGAACATTTTATTACATTGATGGTATGATCTGTAATGCTAATGTTTAGATACAGTTGATTGTACTATTTGTTTCTTTTTGATAAATCTTTCATGTTTCAGTTTCTCTCACACACATCCTCCCACCGACCAGTGAATTTTATACACACCTATTGATTGTAAATGGATACCGGGCGCCCTCCGGGAGTAAGTAGCCTTGCTGTTGCATCCAGGCTCTGCCGCAGTCGACCCTTCTTTCCTAGGATACTCGTGGGAACACTATATCGAACAATAATAATTATAATAATGATAATGTCAGGGTGTTGCGGAGGTGGACCCCTGTCGTACAAACAGCTACAGCACCACCACAACAACAACCACAGACGAACTCAACAACCGCCTCAGCCAAAATTATCCCCTTTTATCAGATTCGACATTGTAGGTGATGGAAATTGCCTTTTTCGGGCAGTTAGCTTACACTTATATGGCCACCAAAACAATGAGAAACTCCGAGAGGTTGCTCTAAGATATATCCAACAAACCTGGTCGGAACTTTACACATTTTTATCAATTTAAGACGACGATATGAAAGACTTCAATAACTACTATAATTATATGAGGAAAAACGGCACCTATGGAACGAGATACTTGCTCTATCGGAAACCCAAAATAGCAACTTTCATATCTTCTCAAAACAACGAAGAACAAGAAATACAAAAATAACTTTTAGGGACAAACCAACAATAATAAGCAAAGGAAAACACCTTCTACTAACAGGCAACCCAATGTCGTGACACTTCGGGCTTCTGACACCACAAAACACTGAAAACATCCCAAACAATAGACTAATAAAAGAAGCATCGAGCGAGCGACGTAATGGTCGAGGACGTCGCGGGAAATGGCAGCTCGACCAAAACGATGAAGACCGGGCAACCGAAAATGGACCAGCCAAAAGTGTTGTGCCGGCGAGTAAGCCGACACCCACCAAGGCGGGAAAATGAAAGCAAAGCATGAGTCGCACCACAGGATGCCGGTGCTGCTGGTGATGTCAAGTATCGCCTCATTTTCTTAAAAGTGTTGGAGATTGTGAAAAATGTTGAATCTTTTAAATAATTTGTAAAGTAAGATAACACTACACTATCTAATGGTGATACTCCCAGATAAAATATTACTATTTTATCTGGGAGTCGGGTTTTTGAGACGGCTAAAAGAACGTTTAAAATCATCACTGCAATTTCCATTACATTTTAAAACATAGTCGGTTTACCTATTTCTGATAAACAATGTTTATCACTTATTGATAAAGCTCTAAATACTAGTGAGTTGGTAATAGATGGTTTTTAAAAGGATGAGTTGGCTTTGTATAGACCATCTTTTATAAGAGCGCAAAGAATGAGATGGTTAGGACACGTACAACATATGACAAGAGAGAGACTGCCAAAAAGGGTGCTGGTGATGAAGCCTGTGGGTGCGAGAAGGAGGGGAAGGCCGAGGAGGAGATGGTTGCAATATGTTGAGGAGGATTTAAGAGCCATAGGGGTCAGAGACTGGAGGACGAAGGCGCAGAACAGAATAGAATGGAGTCATACGATCCAACAATACTTGGACGCCGAATGATGGAAGAGGGAAGGAGGGAAAAGGACACAAGTTTTACTAAGCCCTAGGCCTTCATGGCCTGTAGTGCTTTTATATATTATTATTACAAAAAGTTCTTCTTTCTCACATTTGATCAATGTGGTTCTACGTTTGGCTGACGGGCCAAAACCAAGTCAGCACAAACGCTATTACCATTCCGTATTAAGGAATGTCGCAAGATGTTACTTTTCCTTATACCAGTACATCTAGCAAAAGAAGGGTATCATATAATTCAGTTTCCATTGTAAATTTTAAATCTGAATGTTGTTGATTACGGTGATTCAAAAGAGCATTCAGATTTTCTTCACTATGCGGCCGGATAACAAATGTGTCGTCAATATACCTGCACAAAAATTTTGGCTTTAGAGGAGCTAAGCTTAAGGCAGTTTCTTCGAAGGTTCCATAAAAATATTCGCCACTACAGGAGAAAGTCTAAAATCATGGATACTCTTGAACATTTTAAGAATAAATTTTAAATATTTTGATTAACTTCCATTTACAGTCTGTCAAGTAAGAACGTGTTTTTGAAAAAAAATATGTTTCGGGAACATTTTTTATCACCAGTGTATTCTTTGGTGTGCTAACAACGGCGCAATTACCTTAGTAAGTTGTCCAATCGCCTCCTGCATCAAAAATCGCCTGGCATCTTCGAGGCGAGATTTTCTGCATACTGTGCAAATTTTTCGAATCACGCGAGATAACTGGGTCAAAGTCCTTAGAGTCTTTTTTCTGAACTTTTTCTTTACAAGAGACCAAACGTTTTCAATAGGATCGGGGCCCGGCGATTATGAGGGCCACTCTAGTATCTTATCAAGAAAACCGCGCGATGTGATTTTCGCCCTGCAAAGGTTTCTTTAACCTGCTTCGGAATTTAACATCATGAGCACGAAGATGTTGTCTAATGGTTTCATGGGACACATTCAAACCAGATTTTCTTAATTTTGCCGCTCCTGGACGCAGCGTCAATTTCGGGTCCCGTGAAAACAAAGACATGATTCGTTTTTCGACTTTCGGAGTGACTTTGCTTACAAACGATACCGACTTTTTAATATATTTCGCGGCCGTGGAATGTGTCATTTTAGGCCTCTTTGGATGGAAATAAAGAAATATTGTCTCGAGCCGACGCGTAAATAAGTGACTCATTTTGGATTTTACGTGATTTCGACGAAAGTTCGGAATCGACTGGTTTTTTTGTTGAATCGCTAGAATCGCCTCTACCAAAGATGAATTATCGTGGACACGTTCTTACTTGACAGACTGTACAATGTTTTAATAATTTGGAAAAATATAGTAACTTCGTCGGAGTTGTGAACATAATGGTTTAGAATTCTTGTAAAAATGTTTTAATTTAGTCTGATTTGCGAGTAAAATGTTGTAAAAGTTGGGTATGATATTCAAATAAGTCATTCTAGAAATCTGTGTTGATTACGTTTTTACCTTTATAAAAATTCCCTCTAATTTTTTTTAACGCACCGCTGTTACCTTGACTGTCCTCTGTGGAAATTAGAAGATGAAGGTAAATTATCAGAACAACGTATTCAATATAATATAAATTAGCATAATTAGTTTTTTACACAATATTCTGTTATTCCCGCTCTGATGCAATTAAACAGCAGTTGGTGTCTGGAAACGGACAACTACAACGCGATTGAGGCTGTGGTATAAACATCTATAAATAGCCGCGAAAGTTAGGAGTAAACAACATGTTTACATCAATATTGGAGAACTTTGCAAGGGAAAATCGGGGAAATTATAGTTTAAGCAAATTAAGGGACCGTTTGTTAGGGCGGCCGTTAACTTTATAATATTATAAATATTCTCTCGCTCTAGTTAAATTTATGCAAAAACAAAAACATATTTAGGGAAATTTTGAACAAAACTTGATTCATCTTTTTGGGTGTGAGAATCCTGAAATAATCGGAATATGAAATCAAAAACTGCATCTCTAAAATAAACATCGAATTTGACTTCTCTACATTAAATAATAACTTAATCAATCTACGAGGGTCACCTTTTAAGTTTTTACAAACGACCACTAGATGACGCTATTGAGATGGGACATTGCCATTGTTGTAAAATTGACATTTGTAATTATTAAAACAGTGGCAACTCAGAAAATGGCAGATTAGTTTGTTTACAGTGAACGTTTTAAAAAAAATAATTTTGTGAACAAATGGAAATTTCAGGTTCTCGTTAGATAATTTTTTACGATTTTAGTAAAGGCCTAATCCAACAACAATGGCTCGAATCGCTTCGTTCAACTTTTAGTAATGAATCATCATCAGAAAAGACTGTTTACAATTAGTTTGCAGAATTTGGTCATGATCGTGCTTCCATCAGCGATGAATTTCGTAAAGGTCGACCAAAATCGGTTGTTGTTCCAAAAAATATCGATGCTGTGCGCAACATGACTGAAGAGGATCGGCATGTGACTTACCGTGAGGTGAGGCATATCGAAGACTGCAGTATATTCGATTTTGCATGAACATTAAGCTGTGAAAAAGATCTATTCCCGATGGATTCCCTATAATTTGACTCAACTCAAAATAGGCTCGTGTCAATTAGTGTAAAGAAATGCTCGAAAAATTCGATCAAGGACGTGCAAAATCCGTATACATCATAACAGGAGACGAAATTTGGATATATTCGTAAAAAAATCGTTAAAAAATATTAAAAATTGACTGAGTAATATTACAGATGGTGTCTGAAAACAAGTAACGATCCCAATCCCACGCCAGGCCCCATTTAACGCTATAACTTTGCCATGGAATGGAATTTTCTTAATTTTTTGAATAATTCTTAGAAGCATAGAGAATAAAAAACCGTAAAAAAAGCAAATTGAATTTTTGAAAATTCCAGGTGTATGTAACTCCTTAATATGGAGCACCTCTAGGACAATTTTAAGGGATTACATACACCTCGAATTTTCAAAATTTCGATTTTTCTCTTTTTACGGATTTTTATTTTCTATACTTCTAAGAATTATTTTTAAAAAATTTTAAGGAAATTACATTTCATAACAAAGTACCATTAAACGTGACCTGGAGTCGGATTGGGACCGCTACCTGCCTTCAGACACTGTCTGTTTGGGAATTATTAGGAGTAGACAAAATGTGGAAACCACATTTCCAATTTCGACATCAACAACCTACAGCAGTGGTAGCGATTAACAACGTAACATACGAGGGTGGATTGATGTCGCGTAAATTTTTACAAAATGGCAGGAAATTATAACAACTCCACTTTGCGAAATAGGGAATAATTTTGCATACTTAGATGGGTAAAATAAATAAAAAACCTATTTAAAATCACAATAAATATATATATATATATATATATATATATATATATATATATATATATATATATATATATATATATATACTAGCCGGGCCCACGGCTCCGCTCGCGTGGACTTGAGTCACTACTATCGTCACTGCTTATTCCTTATGTTACCCAACGTAATAAAATATCTCCCATTATTTCCCCTTATATCCAAATATTTCTCCTTATCTACCATTATCTCTAAATAATTTCCATTATCTAGGCTTATCTCTGCTCATCTCCCATTATTTCTCCTTATCTCCCATTATTTCTCCTTATCTCCGATTATCTCACCATAACTCCCATTATCTAGACTTATCTCTGCTTATCTCCCATTATCTAGACTTATCTCTGCTTATCTCCCATTATTTCTCCCTATCTCCCATTATTTATACTTATCTCCCATAACTCACCTTATCTCCCATTATCGAGGCTTATATCGTATTATATAGAACATATGTATAAATTTATAAAAACATGTAAATCGGATAAATGGTTCTCGAGTGATAAGCGCACTAACGGACAAACAGACAGACAGAGAGACGTTGCATTTTATATATATTATATTCTTTGCTACATGATATTATTCCATATTTAATGCTTTAGGCAGTGTATTGCAAGAGAACGCGTTAGCGGCAAACTTTTCTCCGACCTGATTCACTATTATCGTCACTGCTTATTCTTTATGTCACCTAACGTAATAAAGTATATCCTATAACCTGGCCAGAGAACATACGTATGTTTAAAAAAAAAAACACGTAAATCGGATAAGTGGTTCTCCAGTGATAAGCGCACAAACGGACAAACAGACAGAAAGACGTTGCATTTTATATATATTATAGATATCCTTTGCTACATGATATTGTTCCATATTTAGTGGTTTAGGCAGTGTATTGCAAGAGAACGCGCTAGCGGCAAACTTTTTTCCAATTTGATTCACTATTATTGTCACTGCTTATTCCTCATGTTACTTAACATAATAAAATATAGTCTATAACCTGGCTAGAGAACATACGTATGTTTAAAAAAAAAACACGTAGATCGGAAAAAGTGGTTCTCCAGTGATAAGCGCACTAACGGACGGACAGACAGACAGACTGACAGAGAGACGTTGCATTTTATATATATTATAGATATAGATTATTATTATTATTATATAACCTGGCCAAAGAATATATGTATGAATTTAAAAAAAGACAGGTAAATCGGATAAGTGGTTCTCGCATGATAAACGCACTAATGGACAGACAGACAGAGAGAGAGATATTGCATTTTATATATGTATTGTAGATTATAGATTATAGATATTCTCCGCTATATAATATTGTTCCATAATTAATGGTTTAGGCTGTGTATTGCAAGGGAATGCGCTAGCGGCAAACTTTTTTCCGACTTCACTCACCATTTTACGTCACTGCTCATTCCTTGTGCTACCTATCGTAATAAAATATAGCCTATAACCTGGCTAAAGAACATATGTATGTTTTAAAAAAAAAAGTATGTAAATCGGATAAGTGGTTTTCCAGTGATAAGCGCACTAACGGACACACAGACAGACAGACGTTGCATTTTATATATATATTATATATATATATATATATATATATATATATATATATGTATACATATATATTATATATATATATATATATATATATATATATATATATATATATATATATATATATATACATATATATATTTATATATATATATATATATATATATATATATATATATATATATATATATATATATATATATGTATGTATATATATGTATATATATATATATATATATATATATATATATATATATATATATATATAAATATAAATATATATATATATATATATATATATATATATATATATATGTATATATATATATATATATATATATATATATATATATATATATATATATATGTATTATATATATATATATATATATATATATATATATATATATATATATATATATATATATATATATATATATATATAAAATCAACAGGGCGCCATGACGCACATTTTGGAAACCAGTGGTCTAATACAACGGTTTACAAAAAACTTTATAATGCTAGGCGTAGTAATACGCTGTTTTACGAATTTAATTAATCAGAAGATTTTATTTTTTTAATGAGCATGGGACCCTTGTGGTAGAAAAATCACCTAATAGCCGAAGGAGTTAATTCCAAATATAATGACGTTCTGATGACAACAAAAATTGAAGAGGGTGGAATGAGGGGTAAAACGGTAAATATCTTAATGAACTATTCTGGCCTCGACAAGAAAAAAATATTTTTATGTATAAAATTTCTTTTCAAAATAGGCGTTTGTTTCAGCAATCACCTCATCGTTTGGGAAACTTTTTTTTTCACCGATCCATTTTTTCATATTCGGAGATGGGAAATAATCACTGGGGGCTAAGTCTGGTGAATATGGTGAATGCGAAAACAATTCATATTCTAACTCATGGAATTTTGCCATTGCAAAGACACGAGTGTGCACGCGTGCATTGTCTTGATGAAAAAGAAATTTTTTCTTCTCCAAATGCGAATGTTTTTCTTTCCCAGCATGGTTGAAACGATCCAATAAGTTGACATAATACTTCCCAATAAACGTTTCGTCTTTTTCAAAGTAATCGACGTGGATTATGCCGCGTGCCTCCCAAAACACTTTCGCCATAATTTTGTTGGCCAATAAAGTCGCGTTGGTCTTCTTTTGGCGCCGGATCGGCACGGAAAACCCACTGTTTGGACTGTTCTTCTGGACTCTGGTGTGCTGTGATGAAACTCAACGTCAACAGTTATGAATCGATGCCAAAAATCACTCCGATTGGGCTTTAACATCGCCAAACATTCTTTTGAAGTTGGCACTGTAAATTGTGAGCAATCGCGGCACACATCTTGCCGAAAAGTGCTTTCATATCCAAATGAGTTGTTAAAATATTCTGCCCCCGTTCAATTGACACGCTCACGGTCTCAACTCAATTTTTTCCATTGTCGTAAAATCGCAAAAGTTGTTCTGTTTAAATGGCTGCCGCTCACAAACTAAATGATGTAGCAACTTGAAAATTTGACAGGATTCTTGTAAAACAGGGGTGCTCAAACTTGAACTGCTGACGATCTACCTCAATATTGTTAGACTACGATCGATCGACTCTGAGAGGCTGCCAGTAAGTGTGATGTAGGATTGTCGTCTAGGTAGGCATAAATATTAGATTTCCGCACAATATGCATTTTTTTAGTTAAGGTAAGTGTAGGTCTGCTCTAAAATGTCAATGAAAAAACTCATAATTATTCAAAATTGCGAGTTTATTGGTTCTTACAAAACAAACGAGTTCTAGTGTCTAAACTTAACTAAAGAGTGACTTTGGATATTGAAGCGTGGTACTGCATGTCCTCAGCATACTTTTCATAAGATGGTACGTAATTACCGAGTGCTAATCGCAAGCATGATGACATATGTTCGTCAATTAGTCGATTGCGATATTTTGACTTAATTATCTTCATTTCAGCAAATGCAGACTCGCACAAGTAAGTTGACCCAAACATTGCCGTCAATTGAAGGGCGATTTGCCTTAGATTCGGATATTTATCTTCAGATATAAAACACCAGAATTTTGTATCAGATGCTGTGGCTTTGAGATGTATATCTGATATAATCTGCACTAACTCATTTTCAACAGAACATGAGTCCATGTTAAACTGACTTGCTATTTCAGTACCTAATTCCTCAATGTTTTTACACGAAAAAGGATAACTCATAAATGATGCGATATTTGCCAATTTACTGAAATCATAAAAACGTATTTCGAATTGGCCCAAAATATTTGATAATTCTGCCTCATAAATATCATAATTCAACTGAGGAATCCTTGCTTTCAAAGACGGAAAATTTTTCAGATCCTTTCTTTTCAGCTGATCTATCATAAGTTGCAATTTACTTTTGAATGCGTTTAATGAGCTAATCATCTCAATAATAGTTTTTCCTTTACCTTGAAGCCCCAAATTAATGGTGTTTAAAATGCATTGTGATGTCTGTCAAAAATTCCAAATCAGTCAGCCATTTTCCGTTTTTCAGCATCTGAGTGTCATCACCTCTTTCGTCCAAAAAAGCTGTTATTTCGGGCACGAATTCTTGAAACCTTTCTAGGAATTTTCCGCGACTCAACCACCTGACGTCCGTGTGAAGAACTAAATTAGTGTGTTTAGCTGACTCACTATCTTCCAACTGCAATTTAAAGAGCCGTCGTTGCAAGCTACGTGCACGGATAGAATTTACAATTTTTATTGCAATGCCCATAATCTCCTCCATGTTTAGAACTTTTGAACACAAAACTTGTTGATGTATAATGCAATGGAAGGAGAAAAATGAGGGGAAATCATCATTAGCTCGACACAATGCCACAAAACCGTTTTCGTTTCCAGTCATTGCTGGTGCTCCATCGGTTGTAATGCACACTAGTTTATATATTGGTAGCTTGTAGTTTGTTACAAAATTGAAGAAAACGTCATATATATCGTCGCCACGGGTCTTTCCTTTCAGAGGAATCATTGTCAAAAACTCTTCCTTAGCCGACATGTCATTGAATACCATTCGAATAAAAATACACAGCTGGGGCAGTGTCTGTCATATCGGTGGATTCGTCGAACTGTAAAGAAAAGTATGTACATTCCATGATATCATGTTTTAGTTTATTTGCCATGTCCTGACTCATGACTTCAACACGCCTTGTGACAGTCGGGACGAGATAACTGAAGTTCTCTAATAGCAGACATAATCTCTGTTTTATTTTTAAAATCTCCAAATAAAGTCTCACCCGCTTCAATAAATGCTTCCTTCACAACCCCTCAATCCATCATCAAATGGTTTCTTGTGTTTCGCCAATATATGAGATTTTGCAGCTTTTGATTGTTTGGCTGGTCTTGTGAACATGGTTTGTTCTTTTTTCAAACAAGTTATCAAATCACGTACTTTTCGTTTTCTTAATTCACTCTGTGACGGAAAATCCTTTTCATAGTTTTTATGAACCGTTTTTGATGCCTCTCTAAGTTCCCACGCTTAGGTATTGCAACTGACGCACGGCAAATGAGACAAATGCACTTATCCTTTACCATACAAAAGAAAAATTCTTCCTCCCAAACGAATTAAAATGATAAGTTTTACTTTTCTTCGCCGCACTCATTTTGGACTATTTATTAATAAACTTTGTATCGATGTATCGCCTTCAAGTTACAAACTCAGACTGACTCCTATTCCTGCAGGAGCAACACTTATATCGGCGCGAACGAAAGTCTCGAATGTTCCCGTCAAACACGCCGCCCGAAGTTTCTAGAAAAATCTTCGGGAATCAAAAACGCGGCTTTTCTTTGACAAGTACCGCGCGTTCCTTTCATAAAGCCGCCTTTTGCCGCTAGACAGGGGGTTGTTACGATAAAAGAAATTGATGAGGGGGTTATTCTGGCCTAATTGTGGATCGAATGAATTTTAGTAGTTTATTCATTACATTTTGTTTTAGTTACCTAAAACAAAATCTGTGAATAGTTCTATATCGGAATTTTTTTCTCGAGATCGACTCAAAAAGCACTCGCGATCGACTTGTCGATCGCGATCGACCGTTTGAGCACCCATGTTGTAAAAGGTTGTTTACAAAAAAAATATAATTTTTTTAAATAGTAGTAGTGCCACTTCTGGCCAAGGCCAGGTACTTATACAACCCTCGTTCTAGCTTATACATATCGCTCTGAAAGAAATTAAGTGTACTTCATGAGACAGCTAATTCCCATAGAAGAGAGAGATATCGCCAATTTTTTCGAGATATTCCAAAGAATAAAGGTTTCTGGTGAGCTTCCAGTTTCTATTTAAATAAATAGCTTTTCCAGATAGAAGTTGGTATTCCAGCGGTTAACGTACATGAAATTATAGATGACAATTCTCGACTTTCCTAGCAGATTGTTAATGTAACGACGAAGGAGAGTATGATAGTTAAACGACATTTGAACACACCGAATTCCTGCTCTATTTTTTGTTGTTTAAAATTGCTGTAAATATGTTCCATTTGTCTTAATTATTGTGTATTGGATTTTTGATCTCGGAATTGGTAATTAGAATCCCTACTTTCTTTACCATTAATTTGTTTTTTCTTTATTGTATGTAAACACTTGTGGACGAGTTTAAATGTGACTAATCATCAATTTATACACAATTTTAGAAATATATGCTTATTAAGCAACCGCAATCTTGCTAATTAACTATTTTTAATTAAATTTAATGACTATCAATTCTGAATGTAAACAGAGATCGATCAGTATTAGATGAATTATGTATTTTTAAATTGGAAGTAAAAATAGCAGTAAATAATTAATAAAGCATATTTTCAAACTTTAAGCAATACAGATATCTGATTTTTTTTTTTACAAACGATGTATACCTATTTTACAGCATGAAAAGAAAATGTGAACTTTGGGGAAGAGAGAGCTATTATTTCCCTTTAGTTTTGTTAGAGCTTAGTAAGCTCTCATAATTAATATATACATATAAATATAAATATATATATAGTACAATCCCGATTATCCGAATCGCGATTATCTGAAATCCGGCTTATCCGAAACAAACTGTTAAAAACCAAATTGTATTCCCATTAAACGAAAAAATCCCCATTATACGAAACAGACGATTAGTGGTTTTCTTAACGCGTCGGGGACTCCCCGACGTCTAGAATTTCACCGCTCTCTATGTTTTGGTTAGTCGAGACGAGTCATTAAGTCTATTATTATCGCAGTGTAATAGTTTCGTTTTAATAGATATTTTACAAAATGGAGCGTCATAATAATAAGCGTAAACGTGTTGTTATTACCTTAAAAGAGAAACTTGAAGCAATTCAACGTTTAGATAATGGTGAACTTCTTAAAAATATAGCGAAGGATTTAGGTGTAGCCGTGAGTACTGTTTCAGAGTGGAGAAAAAATCGCGAAAAACTTGAAAAATGGTGTAATGTTTTGTCATCGTCCACGCAGGCACGAAAAAGTATGAAAAATGGTGAATACCAAAAAGTGGATAATTCTTCATTTTTATGGTTTACCCAGAATCGAGAACGTGGAATACCAATTTAAGGAACAATTTTCAAAATATAAGGCAGTGAGTTTAAGCGAAGAGTTGCCGGTTATTGAAGCGCCTGTAAATTTTTCTGCAAGTGATGGATGGCTAGACAAAAGACATGGTGTACATCAACTGAAAGTTTGTGGAGAAAGATTGTCGGCTGATGTATCTGCTGCAAAAAAATTTGCAGAGAATTTTGAGCAGGTAAGAACATGGTTTACAACCAGACCAAATCTATAATTGTGATGAAACAAGCTTGAACTACAAAATGTTGCGTCAAATACCTTAGCTTCAAAAACGGAAGGTGGAGCACCTGGTTACAAACGTAGCAAAGAACGTATTACTGTTCTTGCATGCTTCTGGAAGACACAAACTCCCATTATTATGTATTGGTAAGTCAGTAACTCCATGAACCTTTAAGAATACTCGTCGCTATGCTTTTCCTGTTTTGTATAAAAATCAAAACAATGCCTGCATAAACGCGACTCTATTTAAAGACTGGGTTTTTGGAGATTTTGTTCCCTTTTTTAAAAGAACATGGATATCCTAGAAAACTAATGTATTCTGTTACTAGATAACGTCCCCACTCACCCAAGTGCGGAGCAACTTGAAAGTGGGGAAATAAAAGCAATGTTTTTGCCTCCTACTGTAACTTCTCTCATTCAGCCTATGGATCAAGGTGTATTGAAAAATTTAAAATGCAATTACAGGCGTTTGTTATTGGAGCATATTTTAGAAGAAGTAGATGAAGGTGGCAATCTTACTGATTGTTTAAAAAAAATAAATTGGAAAAATGTTATATACTGGATAGCTTCAGCCTGGAATCAAGCAAAGAGTAGTACTCTGGAAAAATCTTGGTCAAAATTGATTCCACAAGAGGAGAGACATTACTCAGAGGCAGAAACAGAAGATAATGAAAGTTTACATCAAATTATTACAAGAATATCAGGATGTGAAAACGTTACGGAAACCGATGTTTGTGAATGGTTAAGCAGTGATAGTGTGGAAGATGAGGAAATGCTCAAAGAATTCTACCGAGGATTATGCAAAATCCGTATACAACATCGTAACAGGAGACGAAATTCAGCAACAATGCACCGTTTGGGTGTTCCAAGGTGAACCGAATCTAACAAAAGTGGTTCGTTCGCGAAGATTTTCCAAGAAAATGATCGCTCGTTTCTTTGGTTATACTGGACATATTGCAACCACCGCTTTAGAAGATCGAAGAACAATTAATGCTGAATGGTATATAACAATTTGTTTGCCAGACGTCATCCATGAAATCAGGAAAAACAACCGAAAACGTCGCATCATTCTTCATCATGACAATGCCAGCTCACACACAGCACGTCATACAACTGAATATTTGACGAGAGTGGAAAAAAATATTTTAAGAATGTTTGAACGCATGCAAAAGTGTATAAATATTAGAGGCGAATATTTTGAGAAGCAATAAGAATTTTTTTCTTTAGTTGTTTTTGTAAAAATTTAAAAGGTACCCCTCGAATTAACCGCAGTAATATAAGACTTCTCCGATCTAAATAATCCATACTTTAAAGTAGTAATATTTTTACAGATATTTCCATTCTATCCTGTATATCTAGCGGTTTACCATACTGCTTTCCAAAATGTAAGGCAAATCTGCTTTAATTTTAACAAAATATTATTTTAATTTTATAAAATACTTTCAATGGTGGAAAAAATTCTATTAAATTTTCTCATTTTAATATCAAGCTGTATACAGCGTCGTTCGAGCTATCGATTTTATTCTTATTCTATTTTTTTGTTTAGAATAATTTTATTTTCACTTTGACGAATATTATTTGATGTGTATGTCAGGTAATATAGTGAATTTATATACTTTTCAGTAGGTTGGTAAAAACAAGCCAAAATTATTGGCAACGTCAAAAGTGTTTACTTATTTTCATCACTTCCATCTGTGCAAACCACCTATCCTTGTTTGCATTCGATCAATCAGAGATTTAATAAATTTTCCATGATTGCTCGCGCGACCAACGGATAAATACAAAACGGACGGCGATGTCATTGTGTATAAATACTGACGAACAATTTTAGCAACCTCGCAGCCCCCTTCAAAAGAATTATAGTAAAAAACAAAAGGAAAAAGTTCAGCATATCACTCATCAGTTAACTGCTCTTAATAGTGTTCTTCATTAAAGATTCCCAATTCCAATAATTAAAGAAAATTTCAAAAAAGAAAAGACCATATATCAGATGACTTTAAAAAATGATTCCCGACGGATGTTGTCAACAAGACATTTAAAAAAAAACGGCCACGTACAAGTCGGACTTGCGCAATTGTTGCTCTGTACGGTGATTGATGTTAAAATAATATAAAATCCTTATTAAGCTAAGTTAATTAGGTTCCTAACATGTATATATCTTAATATATAATATGTACTTTCACGTTTTTTCTTAGTCAATAATGTATAATAGTTATAGCATTTTAGCTACCTAATTGCCCAAAAATTAATCTAGCTCAATATAGAACCTAATAATGAAAGTATAAAACAAATATTTACGCGACGCGCGAGCATTAATGTGCCAAAAAGTATATTAATAAAACCTCCACCATATTGTTAAGTCCCATAGTTTTTTTTTTATACCAGATAAATTATCAAAAGTAATGCACTCGTGATCATTTTCGCTCAATCCACACTTTATAAAGAAAATTCCAGAATATTTTCAACATTTTTTAATCAGTACTTTTCCAGATAGAGGGAGACAGCGATTTATGGCCATTTTTTAAGATAATACAAAGAGAAGTGTGCGCAAGTATTACATCATACATATTTCTGAGCTTTTATTTGACAACTCACTTGATGAACTGATAATTTTTTTTTCACTACCGATTTCATCCTCCAAAACTAACTCCTTATATCAAAATTTAACTTTCCAAACTATACAGCTCTGATTGAGCTACCATTCCTATATTTGTGCCAAATTCCTACAGAAATGGATTTCTGGAGACGAGCAGCCAGAAAATCCAGAAAAGACCGCATACCAAATGACACGATAAGGCGAGCTTTAGAAATAAAGCACGATATAGTGGACGAAATCAGAACCCAACAGTTGGTATGGTACGGACATGTACAGAGAATGTCACAAGACCGACTACCTAAAAAGATTTTAAATTGGAACCCTCATGGAAAAAGAAAGCGAGGAAGACCACGCCAAAGCTGGAGAGCAGGAATCAACAAGGAAGTACTAGAGAGAGATCTGGGAGGAGGGATGGAGAAACCGGGAGGAGTGCAAATTAGGCATCGGAAGACGGAAGACGTTATAAAACCGATTGATGTATATATATATATATATATATATATATATATATATATATATATATATATATATATATATATATATATATATATGTGCCAAATTCCAACTTTCTACGTCAGCATTAGATGACAAATGCAACACTCGATCTTGTAGAGCAACGTAAGATGTTAAAAAAGTCATCTGACTCAAACGAGTCATCCAATATGAAAGTGCTTAGTTCAGACATCCAGCTCTCTTGTAGACCAGATAAAAACCTTCACATTTAGAACATCTGCAAAGAACTTGAGGAATACTAGCTTCAACAACAAACTCAAAATCTGTTCCACAATGTGAAATATCTCAGTCGCGACTTTAAACCCAAAATTGTGGCTATAAGGAATAGTAATAATGAGGTTCTTACCGAAATCGTATTGCAGACGTCTGGAAACAATACTGCCGGAATCTTTTTGCAAGTAACGCAGCTTCTGTCCGAATTCGGTCAAATTCTGAATTGTATGAACCATCCATTCTGAGGTCAGAGGTACAATATGCTATCTATAAACTTACAAATGGTAAAACATCGGGGCCGGATAACATAACTAGCGAAGTAATAAGATATCTGGGTGAAGAAGGTGTGGAGCTCTTTCATAACTTATGCCAAAAAATTTGGAAGACAGGGTGCTGGTCAGCAGAGTGGTGCGAATCCATTTTTGTTCCATTTCACAAAAAAGTGTCTACATCCGAGTGCACAAATTAACGCCTCATTGCACTCATAAGTTATGCAAGCAAAGTAATGTTGTACATAATTAGACGAAAAACAAACCGGATTCGTACAAGGCAAGGGCACCCGTGAGCATATTCCGAATTTAATGTTTCAATGTACATCTGCTTTGTTGATTACTAGCGTGCTTTTAACTCGGTAAAGTGGTCTTGTCTTTGGGAGATATTGAATGATATAGGAGTTTCCATCGTACATTATCAATGAACTCTATAACCACAGCTCGGCGAAGGTCCAGGTCCTATCGGAACCTTTGCCATATATCATGAGAAGAACTACGGAAAATTACGATAGGGGTAATTCAGTAAATGGAAGGCGTATAAGCAACCTGAGGTACGCTGATGACACTGCTATCTTCGCCGAAAACATCGATGATCTTGAGCGTATCATGTTACAATTACAGCGGGAAAGCGAGTTGCTGGGACTACGGATAAATCAATCTAAAACCAAGGTTAGGATCATAGACAGAACTAACAATAACCAACCCAATATTCCGAAAGTTTTTAAACTGTGAAGTTGTTGATAAATTTACATATCTGGGCTCTTTAATTACAAATTCTGAAAGTTGTGACCAGAAATACGCCAAAGGATAAAGATTGCCCGTCATGGTGTCGTGAAATTAACAAAAATTTGACTGACTCCTGCATTTTCTAGTTTTTTTCTATTTGACTATATGCCGTAGAGATATGGACGCTTAAAGAAAGGGACCGCTCAAGACTCAAGGCGTTTGAGATGTGATGTTATCGCAGACTACTGTGTATATCATGGACTGCGCACAGAACAAATATTTCGATTCTGGAAGAACTCGAAGTGACTAAGAGAGTAACTGACCCCATCCATGAAAAAATTTTGTGATATTGTGGCCACACGGCTAGACGGAATAACGATATGGAGTTGCTAGTCATAGGAAGAAAAGTAAACGGCCGTAGACCCAGATGCCGGTCTCCACGTCGCTGGTCTGCTAAGATTTTCAGATTGAGGAGGAAGGAGGGACATCAAATAGTTTCGAAGAAAATCGGGTTGTGACAGATAGACACCGAAGTATTCCGTAAAGAACACTAAAAAGAATAATTGCAATTATTGGCGATTGATATAAGTAGACTGACGCAATATCCTAGCTTGTCTTTTATCTAAAGGACAAATTACGAAATTTAGGTAAGGGTAAGGTTTATTTGTTGTTATTTGACTCAGGTCCTCCTGAATATAAAATATAACCGGAGAAATCTTTTCAAATTAGAATAAAAGAACACTTGAGTCCGTTCTTGGAATACATTTGAAAGCAAATCAACATAATTTTCAATTTCCCCACCAATAAAGTAAGGGTAAAAAGTCCTTTTAACCACACTTATCGACAATATGTAAACTTTAGGTATTACCATTTCTTGGTACTTCAGTCAACTTGTACTTTAATTTCAAGAAAATATTCAAATTTTTATTATGTTATGTTTTCTAGTGTTTTTATAAGAAGTGTGAATTAATTTTGAGGGATTTCTAAAACAGGGCGTAAATTGTATCATATCGCATCAGGGCATACTATTTCTATATTCATGGTGAAGCACCATCATTAGACTTTAATTTTTAGTATACGTTATTTTGTCGAAGTGTAAAGAACATATTTTTTGAGCATTGAATATGCCGAATTACGTGCCAACAAAACACTATTTGCGGGAACCGTTACTTTGCTTCTTTAATTGAAAGAAACGGCGCTGCTGAAAGTCATCGATTGCTGTCTGCACCTATGGTCATTATATTCCATCGATAAAAACATATGAGTACTGGTTTCGACGTTTTAAAATGGTCATTTCGACAGGAAAGATAAAGAACGTCCAAGCCTGCTGAAAAACTTTAAAGATGAAGAATTGGATCAATTACTCGAGGAAGATCAGTGCCTAATCGAAAAAGGACTTGCAGAATTATTAGGAGTTGATCGCATAACTATTTACAAGCACTTATATGCACTGGAAGTGATTCAAAAGCAAGGAAATTGGGTACCGTACGAATTGAAACCGAGAGACGTTGAAAGGTGATTTTTCACCTGTGACCAACTGCTTCAACGGCACAATCGGAAAGGTTTTTTGCATCATATCGTAACTGGTGACGAAAAATGGATATGCTACGATAATCCAAAACGCAAAAAATCATGGGTGAAGCCCGATGGACCATCAACATTCGCGCCAAAGCCTTATATTCGTGGATTCAAGCTTATGCTCTGTATTTGGTGGGATCAGCTGGGTGGAGTGTATTATGAGCTGCTCCAACTCAATGAAACCATTACTGGAGAACCTTACCGACAACAATTGATGCAATTAAGCTGAGCGTTAAAGGAAAAACGGTCGCAATATGTCAAAAGACAGGATGAAGTCATTTTTCAACATGACAACGCTCGGCCACATGTTGCAAAACCCGTCAAGGAAACATTGGAAGTGCTTGGATGGGATATCCTACCTCACCCGCCCTACTCACCAGACATTGTTTCTTCTGATTTTTACTTGTTCTGATCGATAACGTACGGCCTGTCTGAACAGCGCTTCCATTCTTATGACGATACCAAAAAAATGGATCGATTCGTGAATAGCCTCAAAAGATGAGTCGTTCTTTCAACGTGGTGTTCATATGCTACCACAAAGATGGGAGACAGTAGTGGCTAGCGATGGACAATACTTTGGATAATCAATTTGTAACCATTTTTTTACAATAAAGCGATATTTCTATCGAAAAATCCCTCAAAATTAATTCACCCATCCAATATGTTGGTAATATTTTCCCATATTCTGTATTTAATTTTAGTACTTGTTGTTACAAGCTGCAAATTTTACTAACTGTTTGAATGTATTAAGGTAAACCTATTGTGTGTTTAACGTTTCTCTAATATAAAAAGTATTTGTAATTTTAATCTTGTCAGTACTTTAAGTAACTAAGTAATCACGTTTACGATCTTAATTTTAGGGTTAACACAGGTGGTAGTTCTTCTATACAAGTTAACGTTGCAAAACCCCATCATCATGTTGTTTCAGGACGATTTATCTCATTAACACTCCCAAGGCATTAGCTTGAGAGCAAATATGTCCTGGCATGGTCATCATGCAGTTATAGAAAAGAAAGAACTGAAAATATCAATTCCGACTAGAAAATTGTATCATCATTTAATGATATACACAGCTTAAATTCGACCACTGATGAAATACGAGGCTGGTTTGAAAAGTCCGTGCAAAGTCCGAGAGATGGCACCACTGGCGCGTATCGAGGTCATGTTTAGTTAGTAGCATATCTTGAATGAACGCACACCAAGTTTCAGCCATATTGGTCTATTTCTTTCTGTTTGACATTCGTGTGAATCAAGGAAGTCGAGTGATTTTCAAGAAATGGACGAAAAAGAATTTCGTGTGGTGATTAAACATTACTTTATGAAAGGCAAAACGCCTTAAGAGACTAAAGAGAAGCTTGATAAATATTATGGTGACTCTGCACCTTCGATTAGAACAGTTTATAAGTGGTTCAAAATTTTCGGACTGGCCATATGGGCACAAGTGACGCTGAACGTTTTGAACGGCCTGTGGAGGTTACGACTCCAGAAATCATTGATCAAATCCATGATATGGTGATGGATGACAGAAGAGTTAAGGTGCGTGAGATTGCTAGTGCTGTGGGCATCTCGACTGAATGGGTACATAATATTTTGCATAAACATTTGGACATGAGAAAGCTATCCGCAAGATGGGTGCCGCGATTGCTCACGCTTGACCAAAAACAGAATCGTGTGAAGTGTTGCAAGGATGGTTTTGCAGCTGTTCCAGAAGAATCCGGAGGACTTTAAGCATCGTTTCGTCACTGTGGATGAAACATGGATACATTACTATACTCCTGAGACCAAACAACAATCTAAACAATGGGTTACCAAGGGGGAATCTGCACCAAAAAAGGCGAAGACCGTTCCTTCGGCCGGAAAGGTTATGGCGACTGTCTTTTGGGATTCGCAAGGGATAATCCTCATCGACTATCTGGAAAAGAGGTAAAACTATTACAGGTGAATATTATTCATCGTTATTGGACCGTTTGAAAACCGAGCTGCAAGAAAAACGCCCGATTGGCCCACAAGAAAGTCCTTTTCCATCACGACAACGCACCAGCACACACCTCAGCAGTTGTGGTCGCAAAATTAATGGAAATAGGATTCCAACTCGTTTCACATCACCCTTATTCTCCAGACTTGGCTCCCTCGGACTACTATTTGTTCCCCAATTTGAAGAAAAATGGCTGGCGGGACAAAGATTTTATTCAAAGGAGGAGGTGATTGTAGACACTAATGGATATTTTGCAGACTTAGACAAATCCTATTATTCGGAAGGGATCAACAAACTAGAACATCGTTGGACGAAGTGTATAAGCCTAAAAGGAGACTATGTCGAAAAATAAAAAAGGTTTACCCCAAACACATAAGTAGTTTTTATTTTTGCACGGACTTTTCAAACCAGCCTCGTATTACTTCTAAGCTTGTTATCCTGCTCCCAAATATAGTCAGTCAATAAGTTTTGAGAGCGGAAATGAAACAAGATGAATTAATGAGCCGAAATACATTTATTCTTCAGTATAATCTATCTTAAGCTTAATATATTTTTTTCCAGCGCGGTTTCTGGAAGACCTTCAAAATACCGATCTACGGATGCTATAACCTCATCATTTTTTGAAAAATGCTTTCCACGTGGAAATCATTTGAGGTTTGGGAACAGATGAAAATCAGACGGAGCCAGATCTGGCGCATAGGGTGGGTGTTCCAACAAGTCATACTTTAATTAGACCAGTTTTGCCGCTGCCAAACTACCTCTGTGAGCAGGTACATTGTCATAATGAAAGATGATTTTTTTTTCTTGTGTAAACCAGGCCTTTTATCACGAATTTTCTCATTCAGTTGGTCCAAAAGGTTACAATAATACTTCCCTGTGATGGTTTGCCCGGTTTGAAGGTAATCAATTAACAAAATTTCTTTTGGATTCCAAAAAACGGATGCCATAATTTTTTTGGACGACTTTAACCACTTTGACTGCTTTGGAGTTGAACAACCGGGCTCATTCTACTGTGCGGTTTGTTGTGTCAGTTCAGGATCATACTAGTAAACCCAAGTCTCATTCATAGTTACAAATCGATGCACAAAATCAATTTTATTCTTTGTGAAACGAGCCAAATGCTGTTTAGAAAGTTTCTTTCGAGTGCGTTTTGTACCGATTTTAGAAAATGGGGCGCCCATCTTGAGAATAGCTTTCTCAGTCCGACTAATGAGCCGTAATATGGCGAAACGCGTCTCGGGATGAACTGACAAATAAGAGAATATAGTGGATGGGCTGCTGAAATATGGAGTTTGTCTGCTTTCAGTCGTTTTACATTAAGCCATATTGAAATGCTGTTTTTTGGAAAGCCGACTTTCTTTGATTTACGACAATTGTGAATTATCTTGATTATTAACTTTCCTAATTGTTTACTTTTCCGATTATGTTAGTTCTAGCCTTTCTCACTGTTTTCCCTAACTTTTAGTGGTCCACCTCAGTCTATGTATAATAGACTGTTGGGCGTAAAGCGAGGGCCTTGTTTTATACACAATGCAAACAATTAATTTTCTGGAGTGCTGCTGCCTATCATAAACTAGTGGCGCCATTTACACGTAGGCTGAAAAGTTTTTGGTCTAGCTACTTAAAACATTTTTTTTTTTTTTTTGCAAAATTCGACTTTATTCATCAACATAGTCTCCTTCCCGAGCGATACAATCGGTCCAACGCTTTTCTAATATTTCTATACGTTTCTTGTAGAAGGATTTGTCTTTGCCTTCAAAATAGGCCTCAGTTTCGGCGATAACTTCTTTATTGGAGCTAAATCTCTTTCCCGCGAGCATTTTTTTGACGTCTGCGGATAGATAATAGTCGCTGGGGGCCAAATCTGGAGAATACGGTGGATAGGGAAGCAATTCGAACTTCAATTCATGCAATTTTGACATCGTAATAACTGACTTGTGACACGGTGTTGTTGATGAAAGAGCACTGTTTTCTTGTTCATTTAGGGCCGTTTCTTGGCGATTTCTGCCTCCAAACGCACCAATAACTTTATATAATATTCGTTACGGATGCGTTATGCTTCTCAGCATAGTCGATGAAAATTATTTCAAGCGCATCCCAAAACACAGAGGTGAAAACCTTCCCAGCCGGTATGTAGTGGTGGATTGGATTAATGTTTCATCCGTTCATTTTATCACATATCGTATAAAAAATCCCTTTTATTGCACTTAAACACGTCCAAACAGCGCTCAGAATCATCAACACGTTGTTGTTTTTGGTCCACTGTGAGCAAACGCGGTATCCATTTCGAACAGAGCTTTCTCAGGTCCAAATGTTCATGCAAAATATGACCAACACGTTCTTTTTATATCTTTAGGGTGTCAGCTATCTCACGCAATTTCACTTTACGGTCATCTAAAACGATTTTGTGTACCTCATTTGGGCGTCCAGAACGTTCAGCATCATTTGTATCTGTACGACCGCCTTTAAATTCAGAATACCAGTAAATGATGAGTGATTTTCCAGGGGCAGAGTCCCCGTAACACTTAACAAGCCATTGCTTTGCTTGAACAGTATTTTTCCCATCAAAAAACAGTGTTTACTCAACTCGTTCGATTTTTTTCATTGTTTTAAAAATATCAGTAGTGTCATTACAACCACTGTAACTTGTAAACTAATAGTCGAAATGTCACGATATTTTGCCACGTATCGTTTGAAGTTGGTACTTCCTGAAAATCATATGGATTTTTTGAAAAGGGCGACAGCTATGTGTCAGACCAAAAACTTTTCAGCCTACGTGTTATATCATTTAAAGGTGTGACTTTTCCAGATTCTTATTTCAAATTTTGGCGCGAAATTTTAACAGATGACTCAAATACGATATTTTATTAATGATTACGATCATTAATCTTTCAATCTGATGAAACAACTTGGTAGAAATGTCTCCGAAATATTTAAAATACGAGGGCGTTTTGATAGGTTTCTAGCCTAGCATTGAAAGAATAAGCAAATTTCAAATACAAAAATGTTTTATTCGACGTAATCTCAACTCTATGTACTTGGTATACCACTTATAAAGTAAAGTTAAACATTTTTTAAAAAATCTTATTCTTGGTTGTCTTCGACAACATCTGTTACTTCTTCATTTGAATCAAATTTGTATCCTTTGTAGTTTTTTCAGTTTTGAGAATAGGTAATAGTCCGGGGGAGCTAAATCAAGGGAAAATGGGGGATTTACAATTATTTTAAAGCCTGATTTGTTTATTTTTTGCTAAACTGACCCCTTTAGACACTATTGCTCGGCATTTTTTCGCAATTTTTTAGCAAAGTTTAATTAATAATAAAGAATAATACAAATCAAACAAAATGAAATAGAAAATTTATTTTAAGCACACAATCGTCATAAAAAGGGTGCATTGAATTAGCAAGAGAATCAGAATTTTTCCAGTATCAGCCTAAAAAATCAATTGTCATACTGCGTATACAGTTGTTTTATTTTGCATTATTCATATTTAATAATTATTCTATTTTAAGATACTCTGTTTTTAGTGTTCCGTGCGGAACACTTATAAGATCTCCTCAGTGTCCGTCTGTCCGTCTGTCATACTCGATTTTCTCCGAAACTATTTGACATAAAAAGTTCAAATCTGGTACTAACATAGGAATTGATGGCGTCATCAGAGCCGTGTAGTTTTAAAAGTTAAATGTTGACTTTGGAAGAAGAAGAAAGATGTCTTCTACTTAAAAGCGGATAAAGGAAATAAGGTTGTTATATTGGATAAGAAAGATTACTTTGAATGCGTAGATAATCTTATCGAATCTGGCCCTTATGAAAAGATAATAAGAAATCCATTACCGAGAATGATATAAGAGGTTAAAAATTCTTTAAAAAAATGTAAGAACCTTGTGTCCGATTCGCTAAAATTTAAATTAAATGTGAGTAATCCGACCATACCAAAATTGTATTGCTTACCCAAAATTTACAAACCTGGAAAAGCAATGCGACCCATTGTTTCATCGGTCGGATCACCCACATATTTAATATCCAAATGGTTATCAAAAGAACTTGAGAAGTTACCGTTAAATACTTTCGCAGTGAAGAATTCGTTAGAATTCATTAATAAAACAAAAAATCTAGTTCTTAATGAAGGTGAAGTCTTAATTTCTTTTGATGTTAGTTCTTTGTTCCCAAGTGTGCCAATTCCACAAACTTTACAATATCTCGAAGAATTACTTAGAATGAATGACTTTGAAGACGAAATTATTCGTGAATACTTAACATTATCTAAACTTTGTATGGAACAAAATTATTTCCAATATAACAATCAATTTTATGTTCAGAAAGAAGGAACAGCTATGGGTAATTGCTTATCACCTTTCATAGCCAATTTATTCATGAGTAAGTTTGAAATCGAAGCCAGTCAAGAATTCGAATATTTCCCAAGGGTATGGTATAGGTATGTGGATGATATTTTCGCGATTTTTGATACAAAGAAAGCAAATATTGATGATTTTGTTTCTAAATTAAATAGCCGGTATGATTCCATTAAATTCACTTACGAAGTTAAGAACAAAGGACAATTGCCGTTTCTAGATATTTTAATTATTAAAAATAATAATAGATTAGAATTTGATATCTATAGGAAGGACACAATAACAGATAGATATATTCCTAATGATTCATTTCATTGCAAACAACATAAATTAGCCTCATTACATTTTTTAGTTCATCGTTTGGTCACTTTCCCTCTGAATAGAGTAAACTTTAATAAAGAAAGGAATCGTATTAGAAATATAACTAGTGTTAATGGTTATGAGGATGACTTAGTAAATAAGCTAATAAATAGACATAAGTTTAGATTTAATATTCAGAATTCCACCTTTTTTACACGCGAAGAAAATAACACCAAGTATGTCTCCATACCATATAATCCGAAATATAGCAAGGGACTCGATAAGGTATTTAATAAGGTAGGCCTCACCTTAGTCTATAAGTCATCAGACAATCTGAGGAATATCTTAGGAAATCCCAAAGATAAGATTCTTAATTGTGAGAAAAGTGGAATTTGTGAAATTAGTTGTAATGATTGTGACAAAAAGTATGTTGGGTAAACTAAAAGGTCAATTAAAACAAGATTTAAAGAACACTTAGCACACTTAAAATACAATAGAACAGAAAAGTCTAGCATTGCCGAACATGCCCTTGAAGCTGATCATACTGTAACATTAGATAATCTAAGATTAATAAAAAATGTATCTGATAGGAGATTGTTGAACGCATACGCAAGTATGGAAATCATAAAATGTAAAAGTAGTTTAAATAAAGACAGAGGGCCTATTCCTTATAGTCTCCTCTACTCTTTACTTGACCGAAACTGATGGCCTTGCCTATGTCATTAGTTCCGCTTGAGTAATTCAAGGGTTAGGCTAAGTATAAATAGGGTAGATTTGTAGTTTAGCTTTAATCATCGCTCCTGATGAAGCTAACATGGTTAGCGAAACGCGCGTCGAGTGCAAAAATAAAGTGTTTGGTGTAGTGGTGATATATACTGAGTAGACTTAGGGGTGAAATCGGAATTGAAAAAAAAAATTATTAGGTCATCGAATGGGGTGTCAAATGAAAGCTTGTAAAAACACGAGTTCAAAAAGACATATAATGTAATACCTGCGCACACTTTTCTTTGTACTATTTTTAAAAAATCGCGATAAATCGCTGTCCCCCACCCTTATCCCAAAAAGTACTGATCAAAAAACTTTGGAATATTCTCCACAGGATGTAGATTGAACGAAAATTATCACGAGTGCTTTACCTTTAATAATTTATCTAGTATATACAAAAAAAATCAAGGTCATCAGTTTTCAATAAAGATCGAAAACAAACTTTGCTGAAAACTCATTTGGGGTGTGTTTTTTGTGAAGTTACTGATCATTTTATACCTCCGTAACAAAATTTTTTTTTTAAAAGCAATCAACGTACGGAACACTAATTGCGCAAGTTCAACTTGCACTTGACCGATTATTTTTTTTCATGGGTCTAGCACACGTACTGCAGGGAAATCCCAAAAACTGCTACAGGAACGACACGTATGCAGAAAAAGCGATTCAGGTCTTGAATAGCTGTAAATTGTACTCGGTGGGAAACGCAGTCCTGGGAAAATTATTCCAACTGCTTGAAAAGAGTTGTAAGAGGAGTAACAAGCTGAACTTCATCCGGATGTGAAGTATTAGCGCGACGTGTATTTCTAACATGCACCGCTCTGGGAGGAATTAAACGGGCTACATCCATCGAACACTTTCCATGGAAATACTTGTAGAATAGACTCAAGTCGCCAACCGTTCTTCAACGTTCCAACGAATCAAGGCCTCCGGCCAGTTTCAGGTCTCCAATCAGGCAAACAGCTCTTCTCTGAATAGAATCTAATAAATGAAGTGTATGTTTGGGAGCAGAGCTCCAGACATGGAAGCAGTATTCCATAGTTGGTCAAATTTGAGCTTTGTAAAGAATTAACAGTTGTTGTGGAGAGTAAAACTTTCTGATTCGAAATAATATTCCCACCTTTTGAGAAGCTCTCCTTGCTATACCTGCAACATATTCATGCCAGGACATATTTGCTCCCAAATTAACGCCCAACAAATTGACATAACAATGTCGGCCTCAGCAACTTTTTTAGAAAAAACTGCAGCTTGGATTTTTGTAGCGCTAAATTCCACTTGGTTACTGTCACTCCAAGATAGAATTTCTTCCAGGTCTTTGTTAAGTTGAATGACATCCTGCTGTCTGCTGATATTCGTCTGAGTAGCCCATGTCCGAGCGTTTAAAGTGAATAAAGAGATAAGCGTACTGTCATCTGCAAAGCTGTAGACTGGATTGCCAGTCTTTTCCAGCGGATCGTTAATGTAAATGAGAAAAAGAGTAGGAGACAGTATGGAGCCTTGGGGCACACCGGCGTGGATAGTGAAGAAATCCGTCGACTGCCACTCGTAAAGAACGCTCTTTGAGGAAACATGAGAGCCACAAACAGAACTTTTCAGACATACTAGAAGAGCGTAGTCAAATACCTTGAATATGTCAAGAGCAACCGCTCGAGATTCTCCAAAGTGTTCAATTGCTTTGTTCCAAATATGTGTTACATAAGTCAGAAGATCTCCTGTTGATCTATGTTTACGAAAGCCATATTGGTGATCACTAATAATGTTGAATCCTTCAAGATATTTTAGAAGATGCTGATTCCATTCTCCATGACTTTCGATATTATGAAAGCAGTGCGACTAGTCGGTAGTTATTTGGCAAGGTCTTCTTGCCTTTTTTAGGTATCGGCTGAACTGTGGCACACTTCCAGCAGGAAGGAAATATTCCCTTTCTGTAGGATAGGTTAAAAAGTCTACAGAAAACTGGTGTTAGTTCCCTCGCACAGTTTTTAAGAACTATGGCAGGTATTCCGTCAGCGCCAGAAGCTTTCTTGGTGTCTAGCTTCATTAAAATACGTTTTATGATACGCTGTCTGAAGACAATATCGTGCATCCTTGACTGCTCTATGCGAATAGTAGGTGGTGTTTTTCCTTGAAAATCGACAATAGAATGCGAAGCAAAGAGTTCAGCCAAAAAGTTCGCTTTCTCAATAGGTGTCGTTGCAATAAAATTATCTGGCCGTGTGAGTGGTGGATTTGGTGGATTTGGTGAAATTTTGACTAACTGCTTTAACGACTGACCAAAAGGACCTGGAATTGTCGTGACAAGCGAGAAGTGTGTTTCTAATTCGTTGATTTCGTCGATAATTTCTTTGCATCTGTTCCGGGCACGAACAAAGGTGTTACGATTTATGGTGTTAGGATTTTCACGCCACTGTCGGTAGGCAAGATAAAATTATATAAAAACACTATGTTTTAATTTCCAATATATTTAAAGTCACTTGACAATTGTTTCAACATACAATGGCTTCTTCAGAAGAAATTGGACATTAAAACACAGTCTTGTTTTTATATAATCTTATTACGAATTTCCAACAAGTATCGGCTAACACAATCAAAGATGGTAGGCAAAATGTTTGGAAGCAACAGCTTCTTTGCATTTTCGGTCAAACCAAGGCTTGCCCTTGGAAGGGCATTTCTTCGAAAAAGGGATGTAAGCTTCTATACTAGCCAAAATAACATCACAATTTTTTGGCGAAGTTTAATTAATAATAAAGGATAATACAAATCAAACAAAATGAAACAGAAAATTTATTTTAAGCACACCATCGTCATAAAAAGAGTGCATTGAATTAGCAAGATAATCAGAATTTTTCCAGTATCAGCCCAAAAAAGTGATTGTTGTACTGAGTATGCAGTTCTTTTATATTTAATAATTATTCCATTTTAAGATACTCTGTATATACAATTATTACCTAAACCATTAACTATACTTATTACCTAAACCATTAACTATACTTATTACCTAATTAAATTTGTATAGTTGCTATATAAAATACTGCAAAGCTCGTAGTCTAATAAAAAAATAATAATAAATATTCTATCCTGTCTGGTCTCTAACAAGAAAAAAAGTTTTTTCTATTTTCCCAATTTAGCTAACGTTCCACCGTTCGAGCTATTGATTTTTTTCCATTTCCTTTTTTTACTTCATAAAACGATTTTTTCCTCATTTTGTAAAAAGCAGCCAGCCAGCCGCTGCCATTATATCGATACAACTGCACCGCATGCAGGTTCTCCTTTCTTTCTCTACTCTAATGCGAAAACTCAGATAAAAAGGAAACGAAAGAAAAAAAAAAGAATTTTTCTTTCTTGATATATTGCCGTCATTTTGAAATATATGGATCAGGACTTGCCGAGAACGGCGATGGAGTTTTATGATTTTGTGAATGGGTAAATCGGATATAAAAAATGAATATAAAAAGTAAAATACGTCAAAAATAAATGGAGATGTCTGACTGCTCAATTTTATATAAAATCATTTCGCGACAGAATATTAATTACAGAAGTTTGTCACAATATTGCGTATCAGATTTGTAGAACACAAAATGTAAACAAGATTACTACCATCTCCTTTTCCGTCCATCTGTTCTCCCAATAAAACTTGACGGAGCAAAGAAATATACAATTTTGGGCGATATGGCTTCAGGAGGTCAAAGTGGTGAGGGTGAGGGTCGCTAAATTTTATAAATCCTAATAGCAGACAATTTTATTGCATAAATAAACTCCTGGACAAAATTAACGCAACAATCTGAAAATTAATTTATCTTTTTCTTATGTCAGTTTTAAAGTTTATCGAGTATTTGAATAGTAGGCTATGCATATTTTGTTTCGTAGTTCATGACAGAAATCAAAACAATTCGTTTAGATTTACAGTTTTAAAGATTTTTTTAGAAGATAAAACAATTTTCTGTAATAATGCGATAGATTTTCTTTAAAAGTAAGCTTATAAATTGTTCCCTTTTTCAAAGTAATAAGTTTTTGTGGTATACTGTTTTATTTTTGACCACGAAGAATTAGAAAAATGAATCGAACAAGGAATTTAACTGAACACGAGGTAGTGCGAGCCTCAGTTTTATTGGACGAAGGATATTGTCAGAGTTATGTTGCCAATTTGTTAGGCAAACATCGTTCCACAATAAGTCGTATGGTAAGACGCTTGAATGAAGTAGGAACTTATTCTAGAAGGCTAGGGCAAGGGCGAAAACGATTCACTAGCGACCTAGATGAACGTTTTATAAGACAATATGCTTTAAGAAACAGGACTGTCACTAGTTCTATAATAAGAAACGAACTCGAAGCTGTTCGCAATGTCACAATTTCTTCTAAAACAGTTAGAAGACGGTTAAATGAAGCTGGATTTAAACAGTAGGAGACCAGCCACTGCGCCCTTACTTACTAGAGAGAACAGAGTTGCCAGGTTACGTTTTGCTCGAAATCACGAAAACTGGTCTGTGGATGATTGTAAACAAGTTTTCTTCACAGATAAAACTAGGGTTAGTCTAAAACATCCAGATGGTCGTGAGCGAGTATGGCGAAGACCAGGAGAGAGGTTTGCTCCTTGCAATACCTCTGCAAGGATTCCATTCGGCGGTGGCTCTGTTATGTTCTGAGGTGGCATCTGCTTTGATGCTCGCACAGAGTTAGTTCCTGTCCGTACGAGATCCATGAATGCTGACTACTATCTTGAGAATATTGTAATAAAACATGTGATGCCTTTCGGTCATTTTGTGGGGCCCAATTTCGTGTTTATTCAAGACAACGCTCGACCTCACGTGGCTAGGGAGGTACTCGATTATCTTAATCAAGTTGATATACCGATTATGCAATGGCCACCAAAAAGCCCGGATCTGAATCCGATAGAACATGTATGGGATCACCTTAAGAAAAATGTGAAACGTCATATACCTGCACCTAGAAACCTGAGGGAACTTGAAAATGCAGTTATCACAGAATAAGAGCAAATTCCTCAAGATTTTATCCAAAATTTAATTAGAAGCATGCCTAGGCGCATAAACGCTGTCATCCGAAGTAGAGGAGGCAACACACGCTACTAGTGTCCCAGTTACACTATTAATTTTGTTACTAGTGTCCCAGTTTATTTTTTTCATTATTACATAATTTCAACGATTTTGTTATTAGGTCTTAAGAATAATTTTTATTCGAATCTTATAGAGAAATTTGGTAACTAATTCACTTTTAAAGTATCCGAATAAGTTTTTTCTAACTTTTAGTGTAACCAATGTTCATAAAAAATTATTAAAATTAATTCATTATAGAGATTTGTATGATTTCATATATTGTTGCGTTAATTTTGTCCAGGAGTGTATTTATAGCCAAGCATATAAAACGTAGGCTGAAAAGTTTTTGGTCTGACAGATAGATCTTTAGGAAGTACCAACCTTCAAACGATACGTGTCAAAATTTCATGACATTTGGACGATTAGTTTACAAGTTACAGTGGTTTTAGTGACGCTACTTTGATATAGAAAAAATTGAATTTCGTGTGTTGATTAAACACTGTTTTTTGAGGGGAAAAAATACCGTTTAAGCAAAACAATGGCTTGATAAGTGTTACGAGGACTCTGGAAAATCACTCGTCATTTACTGGTGTGCTGAAATTAAACGTGGTCGTACAGATACAAATGATGCTGAACGCTCTGGACCCAAATGAGGTCGTTATACCGGAAAACACCAAAAAAATCCACAAAATTGTTTTAAATGACCGTAAAGTGAAATTGCGAGAGATACCTGACACCCTATAGATATCAAAAGAACGTGTTGGTCATATTTTGCATGAACATTTGGGCCTGAGAAACCTCTGTTCGAAATGGGTGGGAGAAAAGTGCTCTTTCATCAAGACAATGCATCGTGTCACAAGTCAATGGTTACGATGGCAAAATTGCATGAATTGAAGTTGCCTCCTCATCCACCGTATGCTCCAGATTTGGGCCCCAGCGACTGTGATCTATTCGCACACCTCAAAAAAATGCTCGCGGGAAAGAGATTTGGCTCCAGTGAAGAAGTTATCGCCGAAATTGATACTTATTTTAAAGGCAAAGACAAATACTTTTACAAGATAGGTATAGAAATGGTAGAAAAGCGTTGGACTGATTGTGTCGCTCTTGAAGGAGACTATGTTGATGAATAAAGTCGAATTTTGCAAAAAAAAAATGTGTTTTAAGTAGCTAAAACAAAAACTTTTCAGCCTACGTGTACCGTGGTCTCTGATAAGATGGTTCGATCAAGTAAAATCTCTTCTTGGTATGAGTATGCACGAGTCAAGTCAGGTCGCGCAGGATCGAGATGCCTGGAGATTGACTGTTAAGGCAGCAACTGCATACTATCACCGATATTCCTATTTGGGTAAAAGGATTGCGAGAAAGATATAAGGGGTGGAGGAGACCTAAGAGGAATTGCTAAAGCCTTTGGAGCAGAGGATTCGGAATGTTAGGTGATTCTTGTAATTACTTTCAATTTTAGAAGAAATACTATGTAGTCGTGATTCAGTTGTAAATATCTTTTGAACCTGTTCTTTCTTTGTAATTGATATCTGACGGCAAAGTACCTAGAATTTAGAATATTGAGTGGTATTACTTAATTCTCTTTTAATGAGAGAACGTCAAATTTAATGTTTATTTACAATACCTGCATTCACGGTATTAGGAGATGGCAAATTACTGTGAAGGCCAAGCCTCCACATACATACATTAAAATACGATAACACACCTAAGGTGCTATGAAAACTGGCTGTCTGAAACAACTACTAAGGAATCGACCAAATATAGAGTGTTATCAGACATCCAAAATATCATTAAAGGTCTGATCGAATTAACAGCTGCCTATTTTCGAAATTTGTATTGTAATTAGTTATATGTAACTACATAAAACCCGCTATTAAAATTAATATGGTAAGTGTAAGTAGCAATACCGGTACGTAGCCACGTCAGGTTTCAGTACAAAACAGCACTCTTCCATGTGCTTTTCTTATCGGTGTTACATCGAAGCGGAACTTTTTGCATTAAACAGAGTTGCAATTTACTCCACTGTTTTCTACTTGTCTTTACAGTACTCATTAAACTGATTTGGCGAGAAGTATTTTACGAATAACATGGTTTTACAAAGATCCTTCGAATCTGAAGAATCAAATACCCAGTAGACGACCAGTGTCAATACCTGACGAGAGGCATATGCCCCTGAACTGGCTCGCGGAAACCGATAGTGTAAACAGACCGAGGCTGCCGAAAGGATAGATACAAGAAAGAGTTTATTACATTACCTATAATGTGCTGAAATACAGGATTTTATGCGTACGTTGGGTGCTCTTAGAGCTTACTGATGAAACGAAATACAAACGAGAGCAAATTTGCGAACAATTCTTGGCGTCATATGTGAGGGTTTTTGATGAGTGGCAGGGTGGAGTTTTTCTTTCGACTCGAAATAAATAGAGCAAAAACAAAAATTATGATAGTAGACCGCAGCAACATTTCATAAATCTCTCGTAGGTTCGAAGATTTTGAAATAGTAGATGAATTCCTATACTATGGGCCATTAATATCTATCCAAGGTAACGATTCCACGGAAATTCATAAAAGAATGGCAAAGTCGGCTATGACAAATCTGACCAAGATGTGGAAAGATCCTTCGTATTGTGCGATACTTGGTGTTGGCCATACTTCTCTACGGCGCGGAAACGTGGACTATAGGGGAAGTAGGGTGAAAAAGAATAGATTCTTTCAGGCAGTGGTGTTGGAAACGAATATTGCGTGTCCTCTGGACAGCCTAGAGAATCAACGCAGCTGTCTTTGTGGAGGTCAAAGTAAATGTTCGATTGTCGTCTATCTACCTTCAACGCATACTCCAGTTCTTTGGCCATATTCAAAGGTAAGGGGCTGATAGTTTAGAGGGGTTGATCGAGGCTGTCGCAGATGTGCCAGGCAAAAGAATGAGAGGTAGGTCCCTTACAAGATAGACAGATCACGTCAAAAAATAAACAAACTCGACATTCTACGACGCGTTTCAGATAGTCGAGAACAAATGCTGATAGAGGGACATGGTTCATGATAAGTAGATCACGATCTTTAGCACTGAAGTAACAATAAGAAAGAGAGAGATATGTGCCAAAAGGAGATGCTGCAAATGCGGAGTATGTTTTGTAAAGGATTAAAAACTGCTGAAGTATACAGCTTCATAGTATGAAATATTATTCGGAGCTTTTGAGATCAAGCTAAGACATATTTATTACAACTAGAAATTTAAGTGATAGTACTAATGGAGTAGAGTATCCAGACTAAGTGATGATGCTAATAAAATAGAATGTCTAGACATAACTTTGACGGGTCCTGTAACGTTAATTTTTTTAGAAAAAACTGCGGTCTTGGTTCTTATAACGGAAATTTCTATTTGGTTATTTTTATTCCAAAGCAAAATTTCTTCTAGGACAGCAGAAGTAATAGTATGCTGCATAGACGGAAGATACTAGCAGACCCTGCTGCGATTGCGGTGAAGCTCGACAGACTACGAACCACATTATTAATGACTGTCCTCTGAGAAGGTTCCCGGGAGGCCTCACGGAATTGAACCGACTCTCTGACTCAGTTTTCCAGTGGCTCTCAACTCTAGACATTACCGTCTAAGTAAGCTTTCTTTAACGTTACCTGGCCCTATATTTGTTATATGTTTTTTTATAACTATACCATATGTCTTAGCTTCTCTACCTTCCACGGATATTTACATAGGCAGCTGTTCGTGTGTTCAAAGCAGAAGAAGAAAATCGAAGCTATAAATAATAATAATATATAATAAAAATATATAATATATAATAAAAATATATAATATACTAGCAGGGCCCGCGGCTCCGCTCGCGTGGATTTGATTCACTACAATCGTCACTGCTTATTCCTTATGTTACCCAACGTAATAAAATATCTCCCATTATTTCCCCTTATCTCCCAATATTTCTCCTTATCTCCCATTATCTCTACAAAATTTCCATTATCTAGGCTTATCTCCCAATATTTCTCCTTATCTCCCATTATCTCAACTTATCTCCCATTATCTCAACTTATCTCCCATTATCTAGGCTTATCACGACTTATGTCGCAATATTTCTCCTTATCTCCCATTATTTCTCCTTATCTCCCATTATCTCACCATAACTCCCATTATCTAGACTTATCTCCCATTATCTCACTTTATCTCCCATTATCGAGGCTTATCTCGACTTATCTCCCATTATTTTTCCTTATCGCCCATTATCTCACTTTATCTCCCATTAGCTAGGCTTATATCGAATTATATAGAACATATGTATAAATGTATAAAAACACGTAAATCGGATAAGTGGTTCTCAAGTGATAAACGCACTAATGGACAGACAGACAGGCAGAGAGACAGGCAGACAGACAGACAGAGAGACGTTGCATTTTATATATATTCTAGATAGAAGATAACCTGGCCAGAGAACAAATGTATGAATTAAACGAAAAAAACACGTAAATCGGATAAGTGGTTCTCAAGTGATAAGCGTACTAACGGATGGACAGACAGAAAGACGTTGCATTTTACATATATTATATTCTTTGCTACATGATATTGTTCCATATTTAATGCTTTAGGCATTGTATTGCAAGAGAACGCGCTAGCGGCAAACTTTTCTCCGACTTAATTCACTATTATCGTCACTGCTTATTCCTTATGTCATCTAACGTAATAAAATATATCCTATAACCTGGCCAAAGAACATATATATGTTTAAAAAAAAGGCACGTAATCGGATAAGTGGTTCTCCAGTGATAAGCGCACTAACGGACAGACAGACAGAGAGACGTTGCATTTTATATATATTATAGATATAGATTATTATTATTATATAACCTGGCCAAAGAATATATGTATGAATTTAAAAAAAAACACGTAAATCGGATAAGTGGTTTTCGCGTAATAAACGCACTAATGGACAGACAGACGGACAGAGAGACATTGCATTTTATATATATTATAGATTATAGATATTCTCTGCTACATAATATTGTTCCATATTTAATGGTTTAGGCTGTGTATTGCAAGAGAAGGCGCTAGCGGCAAACTTTTTTCCGACTTCATTCACTATTATCGTCACTGCTCATTCCTTATGCTACCTATCGTAATAAAAATATAGCCTATAACCTGGCCGGAGAACATATGTATGTTTTTTAAAAAAAAGTACATAAATCCGTTAAGTGGTTCTCCAGTGATAAGCGCACTAATGGACAGCCAGTCAGACAGACAGACAGACAGACAGAGATACGTTGCATTTTATATATATTCTAGATGTAATAAAATATATATCTATAACCTGGTCAGAGAACATATGTATGAATTTCAAAAATCACGTAAATCGGATAAGTGGTTTTCGAGGGATAAGCGCACTAACGGACAGACAGAGAGACAAAGAGACGTTGCATTTTATATATATTATAGATATAAATTATTATTATTATTATACAACCTGGCCAAAGAATATATGTATGAATTTAAAAAAAGACACGTAAATCGGATAAGTGATTCTCGCGTGATAAACACACTAATGGACAGACAGACAGACAGATATTGCATTTTATATATATTATAGATTATAGATATTCTCTGCTACATAATATTTTTCCATATTTAATGGTTTAGGCTGTGTATTTCAAGGGAATGCGCTAACGGCAAACTTTTTTCCGACTTCAT